>DWMZ01001573.1:0-16020 GCA_018249855.1 Eueides tales michaeli
ATATATATATATATATATATATATATATATATATATATATATATATATATATATATATATATATATATATATATATATATATATATATATATATATATACATATATATATATATATATATACATATACATATATATAATAGTAATAATAGCATATATTTCGGTGTATTTAAGATTGTGCCTCACTTTTATCTCCAGAACTCTATTGGATAGGCCTTTGACCGTATGCCTCGTTAGCGTGCTAGCCTCTAGTTTCGTTGCCGTTCCTGCTCTCTTAGCTTGCCAACCCTTGCTTACAATTATCAATATATAACATTAAAACAAATTCAATGTTCAACTGAAATTGTTTTTTTTATATAACATTCCGGTGCCTCCTCATACAATTTAACACTAATCTACTGTTAGACTAGAGAGAATTTCTGGCATAACTGTGATACGAGAGAAAAATGGATATATTTTTCTTACATAGCAGCTTCATACTTTTTTCCTACAGAGCAAAATAAAACAATGACCTGATTTTTTCGACTTCCAGTCTAATTATGATTGCCCAATATCGGGATAAGTGAAATAGTAAATTGCGTAGGACTCAAAAAAAGTTATTGCTTTAACGGCTTTATTACAATTAATATTCGAATATAGAAAAATAATTTACGAAATAATAAACAAAAAAACAAAAGAAATATGAAAAAGAGTAACTAGCTTTATTTACTTTTTTGGTTAATTTTCTATCCGTCATTTTAAGAAAGCTTTATCGGATAATTATCAATAATATTAACGGAATGTATAAATAGCAGGTACCTATTTATACATTCCGTTAACGACAGGTTTTCCATATAAAAAGTCTTTCCATATATGAACGCACTTCGGCCTCCAATTACTTAATTTTGGAATTCTAATATACTAAGTGTTGAGTGACAAAACCTATGCCGCTCCGTCTACAAGGACAAACAAATGAAAATGAACCAAATAAATCTACAGTAGCGATCATACCAAGAATCTTCGCGATTACAGGCAGACGCTGTACTTTTGCACCATGACTTAAATGTAAGTATTAATACTATACAAATAACATAACAAAATGTACTAATCATTTACTTTAATAATAGTTCACAAAAAGCTATTTGCTCTTTGTCTGTCCCGAGAGAAATTAAAACAACTGTATTATAATATATATAGTCGTTTTAATGATATAAAGAGTACTATAAATAGTATTTTATGACGTGTTTTTATGAAACATATTACATTTACACACAGTATTCTGCTCATGGCAGGGTAGGCAAACGGACGGTTTATTTGACGCGTGGCGTGTTGCGAGCGCAACTCGCGCTCTTCATTTATTCCAGAGCGAAGAGATTATAGAATTAAATATTTCATTTGAAAAATATAAATATTTCACTTGAGTTGGGATCGAACTCACAATCTGTTGCGTTTACTGCGACAGTGCCGCGGAGCCACGACATGCCTCAATTTACTAAAAATACTTGTTTGTATAAGAAACTACTCGTATATGAAATGGTAGGATTATTAAGAAATTTAATTACATTTATTTCACAAAGCGTGACACTCACATACGTTGTTACACGGAATATCTGCCAATATGAGCAGCAAGTTAAGGATGGAGTGTCTTTACACTAGCCTGTCATGGCCGTTTGTGGAACACTTATATTGAATAAAAATTATTATCACAAATTTGGTGATAGTTAGTATGACACCCCAGCAGAGGGAATGACCTGATTCTCGCTGTAATCCACATAAAGTAGGGTTGGCGAAGGAAACCAGGGCACTAGTGTTAACATACTCTGTTTTCATTGTGGCACTTCCGTTTCCCACTTTCCGCCGAATCTTGAGGCGTCGCGTGTTGAATGTAACGACGTAAAGCATGAGCTTAACGTCAAGAATTAAGCTATTGTTATTTACCGCTCTACATGGCAAACAAAGGCGAGGGTGAATGGTGCCAATCAACCAATATTCTGTTACTTACCCGTCTATGAGGAAAAATATATATCAGCGTTATTACTACAGAAATCTCACCTACATTAACATAGAATATTTAAATTTAAACATATTTTTATTTTTTTGTAATTTACTGCTAACTGGAGTAATTAAATCAAAAAGTCAAACGCCACGAGAATAAAACACTACATCGACCGAGCCTTTGTTGGATATGAAAAAATGAACCACGTGAAACTTTATAAAATATTTTATTGTTTTTTACTATTTTTAAAGTGTTATTCCACACTTTAAAAATAGTAAAAAACAATAAAATATCAGTACTTAAATTTAGTATTTTATTGTTATGTATAAATAACATTATTTTTATATGTACATAATCCAACAATACTAGTTCAAAATATACTGAGCTACACTTAAAAATATTTATTATACGAAGGTAAAGAGCTAACAACATTTTTCACATAATTACAGTGGCGATAGCTTAATCCTGTCTTCACATTTGTTCCGTCGCATTCAAAGTAAATGCAACACTTGTTTCTTTAAGCGTTATATGAGCTAAGATACTTTTTAGTTTTCTATGTAAAATATATTATTTTTTAATATTGTACTTATGCTTAATGATATATAAAGTTCTAATTGTAGACCGTTGATCTATGGTTCATAATGATATATAGATATTTAATACATCTTTAGCCAATTTATATATGCAAAGTATAGATTTTTTACCAATAACTGTAAAGATATAGTCTAGGTCTTAGATTTCATAAAATATAAAAAATTAAACATATATTTTCGAAGAATAAGAAAATGAAAAAAGTGTTTTTTTTTATATAGAATATGACAAACATGTTTATACTCACGCTTTCAATCTCTACGCTGTAAGAAGAAAAACGCGTTACGGGTTTGAACGTATTATAATATCTAAGAAAAATATTCTGATACTCCAAAACAATATATTTATTACATTATAGTATCGATATACTTAAAATATATACTACTTTTGAGAATAAATATATATGAGCGTGATAAGATTTGCAGTTTTTTACATAGTTTGTATTGAATTTATGTAAATTTGTAGATTGTTTTGTGTTTGTTTCGTTAATGTCTACAAGTGTGATGAAATAAATTATAACACATCGTTTAAAATTTCTTAGTTCAGATTTTCTAATTTATGAGAAGATAATTACCTATAATGACACGAAATGTGAATACAAATAAAACGGTCAAGGCGAGTCGAACTCACGCACCGACCGTTCAGGATTGTAGATCTTCGGGGACGAAGGTACGACTCATATAAGCTATAGTGATTTTACTATAGAATACTATTTTTTTTTTCGGATTTGTTGCCACGGAGAGTACAGCGAATTTTATACAAAATGCAGCAGAAAGAATGCATGAATGCTCGTATCTTTTGATTGTGTTCATTTCTTATATGCTTCAATAAACGAAAAACCTAAATATTTGATATTAATTTCAACTTGATAATTCCTCGCGAACTTTGGTTAAATGGTCTTGACGGACGGATATACGGACTAGCATAAGTGACTCTATGAGGGTGCCGTTTTTACTTTTTTACGTAGCTTGATTAGATTCAGCGCGTTTGGGCCATTTCCAAGAGGCGCGAGTTCAAATACTGCCATATTATGATTTTTAAAAGTTTTATAGAAAAGAAGAATATTGTTATTTATTATTGTTTTGAGTAAAAACTTTATGTGTGTATTTACCATGAATATCTTTAAAATTGGTAGAAGGTGGAAAATGTTTCAATAGATACAATTCTCATGATAAATAAAAATATTACTTTCCGTCATTATTTTTTCAGTATCATAATGTAAGGCAACAGAATATAATACAATGAGTATGGTTTGTTACTTATTGTATAGTGCTGAAGCTAATTAGTATCGCGGTAGTAAAAATAACTTAATAATTTTATATGCAAGCAAAGAACCTGATGAAAATGTAAATATTCAGTGAACAAAGTCAAACAAAAATATTTATTGAGGTATATCTTTCGTTTGATGTAATAAATTATAAAACGCATTATACATATCTAGATATACATTTAATAACTAATGGTAATGTACACCTTTAGAAAATGAGTTTAGGAAATTTTGGAAACACACTATAACGTTGCGCTACAATCAAAATAATGGATCTATCGTATTTCAAAGAGATTTATCTGATTGGTTATATTCGTATTTGACTGAATACGATTTAGGGCCGTTGTGGGAAATGTCTCTAACTAGTGCTCTCTTGAGAATACAGATCGTGGATTGACTTGAGATTTAAGCTTAATAATAATATTGTATGAGTCATTGTAGTGGTACAGCTTCTGATAGTAAGCGCGGTAGTTGTGAGTTCGATCTTCGCTCTGAGGAAAGAGTGGCATGATACTGAGTACTGTGTGCCAAACCTGACTGACACATGACGATGCATGAAGTTAAATTAAAGAAATGAGTTAGTAACTATGGAACCGAAAAAGAAATATTATAGCTGAATATTAGAATGCTGAAACTGTAAAAACGAGAAAGATTGAGCTTCGAATCTTGATGCGATAATTCTTTAATAATATATTCAAATATTTTCGAAACAAAATTTAGCCTTCTACCTATACAAGAACATAGATTTAATTAAGCATTGGCATTTGCCTAGGTAAATACATAAATTTACTAAATCACTTAAAGATGTTTTTTTTATTACATGATTTTTTATTTCTTCCTTTAATTAAAGAAATAATCATAATTTTTCTAAATAATATAATTTATTATTAAAAAAAGTCCTATTATATAATATTGTTGCAACTAACCAAGGGAATTTCAATGTACAAAGGGTGCTTTATATTATTCAAATCTATAAAAAAAAAAACAGTTTTTTTAATATTTTTATTGAACTTATTCATAAACCGTATACCAAATAACTTATATCAGTAAACATATTTTAAAAAAGATAAATACTTTGAAAATTAGCAATTCAAAAACTTGCTGGACATTAAGAGTGAAAACCTTCTAAAATATTTTAAATTGCAATTTACTACTTTTTTATTTAATTAAATTATTATATTCTGCTTGTTCTTATTACAATATTGTTAAAAAATGTTATTGCATATATTTTAATGACGTATAAAATAAAATTAACACAAAATCCTTTAAATGACACATTGAGGGCGAAACTTGATAAAACTTTAACTTGTGTTGAAAATAAAGAATCTATTACAAAACAAAAACTTTGTCTACTTTATGTTGTGAGTAAAGTGAGCAATATGAAATGCCGTCGCACGTTCCAAATATTCACTCGCCGATAGATTCCGTTGCGAACTTGTGAGATTCCGTGTTAATAATTACGCACTATTCTAGTATTGATATACATATATTTATATATTAGGATAGATCAATTTACATACACGCTTTAAGGCAAACAATATAAACAAAAACTATTCTATTCACGTACAAATATGTTTTCTAAAGAATAGTATTATTTTGGAATACCACAATATTTTCCTCAGATATTATAAAAGGTTCAAACGCGATTAACTTACAGCGTAAAGAAAGTGTGAGTAATTTATATTCTATATAAAAAGAAATATATTTTCATTTCCTTCGAAAATGTGTCATGTAATGTATCATATTTTCAAGAGTTATTTAAGGTTTAATAATTCTCTTCCTACAAGATGGTGTCATAACGCGGGTATGACTTTGTATGAGAGAGAGAGTATAAAGTATATACTAGTTTCTCCGCTGCATCTTCCTCATTAGTGTGGTTCAATGTGTCCTTAAAATCGAGTTTTTTAAGATTACTAATGGCTGAGCTATCTTCACGTATGATAGTTTTGGGTGTCTTTAATAATTTATAATTATCTTCACAGCAAACGTATATAGGACAATAGTCAGTGAATGAAGCATCGAAAACATATGTAGCTGATTTTTTATTATTTCGAAGGACTACGTGATCTAGGCAGTTTTCATTTTCGATTTAAATCTCCAATAATTTTATCTGAAGAAGATTTTAATGTTTTTCTTTTTCTAGCATATCTCATTTCATCTGGGTGATAATGGAGTCGTAGTTTTGCGATAGAAACCTAACTGGTGTTTGTATTGTACGATTTTATCTTTTGATTTCGTTGATAGCTGCGGATAAAGTTTCTAGTTTATGATTTTCTTCCTTATGAAGGACTTCAAGCAAATCTTTAAATTTAGTCATAAACGTCTATAATTTTTCGCTAATTTTGTCTGAAGACGAGCGTTTACATTTTTGTCTAGCAGACACTTTAGGGGTCACAATTTTATTTTATTCTATGCATTTCTGTAATATACTTGGAAGTATATTACAGAAATGCATGTTTTTATTAGAATAATAGTTGTCTTCGTTTGAGTATCTTAAAAAAAATAGTTAAAGAAACTTACGTTGCCTAATTTTTTTGGAGTTTTAGTTTTACCAAATAAATTCACATAAGGAGCCTTATAGGATTCATTCTTTTAAATTTAGCTCCAATTACACTATTAAAAAAAAAATACTTAAAAACTATGTTGTGTAAGAGATATTTACAAGGAATAGTTTATTGTTTTTATATCTAAGCTAAGCCGATCTCTGATTGAACCGCTGACATCCGATAGTCATTTGTATGTATAAATTAGATGCCATTTGTCTATTTTGTTATTGAATAAGTTCTTTCATTGACAAACTTATATAATAAAAGTAAATATAAATATGGTAACTACAGCTGGTAGGTGCAAGATTATGATATCGAGGCTTGTCGTGATGCAAGAGGACAAACCTGCGATTGTAAACGCGACAGATTGGGGGTTTGATTCTCATAAATGCTTAATTTTCTTTGCTCTGGAAACACGACCAAGTTCAGCGTTGAGTTCCACCACTCAACACTCAGTGCCTTAAATTTGGCGGAATATGAAGAAAGGAACTGTGTGTCTTAACAATTTGTTTCCATGTTTTTTTCATGTTCTCTCTGGCTACCATCCTACGTGCAGTGTGAATGTAAAAAAATCATGTTATATCCTATTTAAACGAAAACCAAATAAAGTATTACACTATTCTCTGACAGTGTAATATTTCGAAGGTAGAATTCGTATAAATAAACAAATGTGGACATAGACCGTTTTAAATATAATATACCTATGCCTAATAGTATGGTTGTCAGTACAATAGTCCTTACAATAGCTTCAACTTTGTCCTCTAGCTAATCATTTTACTTAAAATAAAACAATTTTTTTTATAATATTAATTTCACTTCCCTCGAAGCATATACGACTGAAAGCCTTTACAGGCTGTAAAAAGGGTCCGCTCACATTGTACCGGGGCGATATCTCCCATAATCTTTTTATTACAACCCAGTCAAACGCTTTTTCCAAGTCCACAAAAGCACAGAAAACTTTTTGGTTTAAAATTTCTGATGAAATTTGATCCATGCACCCTCTTCCAGGTCTAAAGCCTCCCTGAATCTCTCCCAACAGTCTTTCGAATTTATCTCGCAATCTTCTCGCTAATATTTTAGCATAAAATTAACTACCCAAGCTAATCAAATTGGTAGCCGTATAGCTTGCGCATTCTATCTGTAAACCTTTGCCTTTATACAAAGGCACGATCATCGCACTTCGCCAATCGTCTGGGCCCTCCTCCAATTTTCAGCACAATTGTACAAAACCAGAACACATCCAAGACGCGCGGCTCACCATATTTAATCATCTCGCTACCTTACTGTATTTCAAACTTCGTATTGTAGTCTTAACATATTTTCTACTGACTTTGCCATTGGCTACATCAAGACTCAGGGTGTTGCTGAGGCAGGGGCGTCATCACATTCATACATCTCCTTGTAAAAATCCGTCCATCACTGCAAAATATGTGGCGGTTCTGTTAAAAAATTACCGTCCTTCGAAAGCATCCCTTTCATTCTACAGGTTACCAAGCAACTTTGGGAATCACCATCTTCGGGTGGGAATCCTACAAATTGTCGTTTACAGTCACACGCTCGTGCCTACTAATAAAATATTCTTATATTACTAATTTTAACTATTAGACCATTTAAATCATCGGCCAGGGGGACAAAATGTGGGGTTTGATTAATTATTATATAGGTACCTACATTATGTGAACTCGTGTTATATAATAATGAAAGTACACGAGACATTGAGTTACTGTTATTGGAAACAGTGCACAGTTACCAGAGTATTGTATTACCTTTTTTTTTATTTCTTATTAATAACTTAATAAACGTGAATGTACATATATCCATATAGGTGTTTTTATACTAGAATATCCTTATGGTATAAAAAAGTCCAAAAAAATAACAACATAATTCTTTCATATTTTTGTACCTTTAAAAGGTTTGAACAGATTGTAAAACGTTATAACTATATCATTGTATTTCCTAAATCAATTTTAAAATAATTGAATGCAAGCTCAGTGTTAAATTAAAAACATTTAATCTTTACCGTCTAAAATATCTCAAGCTTAGAACTTATTAAGTACAAATAATATAAACTTCACTGGTGGAGTAATTTACTACAATTTTTCTTAGGTTTAATTATAATAATGCATAAATAGGCTTTTCATAGCCTAACCTATCGAAATACTCGGTTTTCCACTTACAGCCATAATCGTAAAACTTAAATTTGTAACAAAATGAAAGAACACTATTTGCAGCTCCGTAGAACGTGAAAGAATACTATTTGCAGCTCCGTTAAAAGAACGGAATGCAAGATCAGCATAAATGATAAGATATTAGAACGTGTGCGGAGTGGATGAGGTAGTATATCTGAGAAGTACGTTTAGTAGAAAAAAATATGTATAATATAAAACTAACCTAGTTTGTAAGAGATATTGTTTTACTAACCAAAATGAGTCACTGGTCACTTGAATATTATTATTATTATTATATGTATCCCGTCGAAAATTCTCGGGTTCAAAAGAACCCGGTCCTTTGGAAGGCTTGCGTGGGGACACAGTTCCAACACGTAGAGGATAGATACCTTCGAGAATATTAAAATATTTTGCAGTGACGCATTAGGCGGGATCCATCTCTGAGTAACCAGAGGTAATTGCCCAGAGATAGTCTCCGGACAATGCGTAAAAACTATATTAAATATGAAAAAATAAATTGGGACTATGGAATGTGGTTTAGATGGATCGAGAACTAGGCTATTGAAGGAGACTAACGGACGTCCGCCTTTTCAACGTCTCAAATTGAAAAGTTGACGGACGGTGACTCGCCTCCCACTAGATGGGCCCCCACAAAGCGGCGTAATGCCACGGGCGCAACATCGGCGTGGTCGGCTAAGGGTGTAGAGAGGTGTGCACCGGTTTCACCATCACGAGGAACTCGTGAGCGGGTTTCCCCGTTATTACGCAGATTGAGCACTTCCACCCTTTCGAGCATAAAGCTCTTGCGCTCCACTCTGCCGGCCAATAAAGGCAAGCCAGAGGTGGGGATAGATTACAATTTCTCTCTGGAGGACTCAGGTCCGTGGGGTCACCACTCCCCAACAGCTCGCCACAAGCTGCCCTGCGGGTTTATTATTATTATATTATTATTATGTATCTCGGTGAAAATTATCGGGTTCAAAAAAACCCGGTCCTTTGGAAGGCTTATTATTATTATTATTATTGTTGCTCTCCTCCACGGTAAAAATGTTTCGTCAGAAAAGAGAATTTGACGATGCTTTTTTCTCGCGTACCGCTTCAACAAAACGCGGGATCTCTTCAGTCTTATGTCCATTAGACGCGCATCTAAACGATGTCCTGTTTTTCTGTGATAGGCTCGTAGCCAGTCCTAGGTCTTCATTCAACACCATTCAATTTCTGCTTGCGTATGGGATTTCTTTGGATATTTTTTTTTGATTGCCTCCTAGAAAGTTATAGTTAGGACAACATTACAACGTTGATGTCTTTGCAATTTATAATTAGACTCTCTTCGCTTGTTTCAAAATTTAAAACATATTTAATATTAAAATGGGCTCTGGTTATACTTATTTCAGCTTTCTGCTGTCTCTTGTATATGTCAGGGTAGTCAAGGAGAACTTAGAAACTTAGTGTTAAAACACTTCGTCGTTCATTAATAGTGAAACACCGCCGACTTCGATACATTATATTTTGCTTGGCGGAACGCCATGCTTCGACTTAGTCCCAGAGTGCAGATTAAAAATGTTTTATATTTAATTTCCTCAAACTGGAATTGAACGCATAACGTTTAAAACAAAAGTGTTTATTGTTATAACCTACGCCATGACATGTTGATAATTAAAATATGTTAGGGACCATTAAATTAAATAATACACTCATCCCCCGAGTGGAACGCGCACCCACAAATATCGCGTTTACATTCAGGATTACCCACTGCGCCACAACGGCCTCAACGTAAAATATAATTAGTATTATATACGGAACATCAAAATGATTTGTATTACGGCGTATTTTAAAAAAGTTCCGAATGAAATTTCACGTCCACTGCAAACATTTTTTCATCCAGCCATACTTTGTATTGCGAGGTAATTAAACGGATTATTCGACAATAGTACCGTTTTAATGATTATATTTTATTTTTCGTTATGATATCGACGACATAAATTTATATTTCAAAATTGTATGTAATCTTTTAATATAATTAAGATTATTGGCAAAAAAATAATCAGAATTAAATTGGCTCACTTTTGTCAAACGATTCATCTACAAATCATCTAAAGGAAACTTCTGAACATTTTTTTGTCAACATCTATTACTTGGTGTCCAATATTTTGAGCGTCAACAACATTCGAAATACAAAAAATATTAGATTCACCGAAGAAAACCCGATATTCTTAACAATATAATCTTCTTACTTGTAAGATCACGATATCGTTGTATTTACTAGATAGCTTATTAAGCGTAATTTTTTATTTGTAAAAACTATTGTGTATAAGAATTAATTACTGATATTAGAATCTACAGCGTCATTTGTGCTTTCTTTTTTTTTGTTTTGTGTTTTGTCTTTAGAAATATTAATCAAAATAAATAAACTATTCAGTTTACGGTCTACAGCACGTACACAGTTTCATTTATAGAGTTAATAATAAGAATGTTTGAATGTTTCGCTTCCCATACAACAAATACAATATACACAATTCTTTAGTTAACTTTTTATATACAGATAGATACCGAGAGTTTATTTCATAAATTGAAAACCAATCAGTGGGTTCAATTTAGTGGTAATTTAAGCGTTGATAAAATAAGCCACCTCTATCTGTGTTCGACAACTTTAAATGAAAAAGAGTTTATTTAGTGTGTGATGTAATGAAACTCTATTTATTTTGTTATTGTTATTTTTAATTAACAGTCGGTGTTATATGGTAAAGTAAGATTTAATATACAAGAAATTTGTCAAAAAATCTCTATTCTGTTGATTATTATGCAAAGGAGAATTAAGGTGCTGAATGTAGTTAAAACTGTGGTGAGGCCTGTCGTGGCGAAGCGGCACAAGCGTGTGACTGTTCAACCGACAGGTTCTGGGTTCGATCCCCAGTCGAGGAAATTAAATATTAATTATTTTCAATTTAATGCTTCATTTCTTCGCTCTGGTATTAAGGCAAAGCGCGGCGTTGAGTTCCGCCACTCAACACGCAATCCCTGAAATTCGGCGGAAAGTGGGGAACGGAAGTGGAACCGAGTGTCTTAACACTAGGTTCCCGGGTTCCTTCTGCCTACCCTGCCTTGTGCGGGATATAGCGTGAAGCTAAAAAAAAGTGTAGTTAAAATTCAAATAATTTTCATGGAATAAATCGATTCCTACGAGGTCGAAACCGCGAGCAGCAGCCAGTAATAAATAAAATAGAATTCATAAGAACATTAATTTGTCTGGTACCGGTTGAGAAAAGAATTGTCCGAGGGTCAAATTTGATACTAAAGTTTGTGTGAAATATAGAATTATTCTACTAAGGTTTATCTGTTTAAAAAGAGAAAATATACAAAATGCGCAAGAATAAAATAAAAGAAAAGAAAAAAAAACGAACTAGTATTCTGAATAATTCTTCTCTTTTGCAGCGCATATAAAAATAAACAATGTTCACATTTTGTTTTGTGTACCTACAAACTGTAAAGCTCAAAAATAAGTTACCACTCCTATACAGGTATTATGGGTCTACGAGATAAACTAACTTCGGCAGTTTCACAACTCAAATCCGACTGATAAAGTAGCTAATGGAAGTACTGGCGGTAGAAGATTTGTACGTAATATTTTTAAACTTTTTATATTTCAATTGACTTATATATTGTCTTAATTTTTTTTATGGGGCTTGCGTATCTTTTTTAGAGTTTCTTCAGAAGGAACAAGACACTTTTATGAGACACTTACTTCGTCCTCTATCTGTCTATATGTCAAGACCATCTTCCAGACTCATCTGGAGGTCATATGAGCAATACACCTTTCCACATCCATCCCGTATCTTCCGTATCTACTAAACGTACTTCTCAGATATACTACCTCATCCACTTGTTCTAATATCTTATCATTTATGCTGATCTTGCATTCCGTTCTTCGGAAGGACGGAACTGCAAAAAGTGTTCTTTCATTTTGTTATAAATATAAGTTTTACAAAAAAGGATTAGAATGAATTGTTGAATATCTTGAATTAAGGCTGTAAGTGGAAAACCGAGTATTTCGATAGGTTAGGCTATGAAAAGTCTATTTATGCATAATATAATTAAACCTAAGACAAACTGTAGTAAATTACTCCACCAGTGAAGTTTATATTATGTGTACTTTCCGTATTTTTAAACAATAAGTTGTAAGCTTGAGATATTTTAGATGGTAAAGATTAAATGTTTTTAATTTTCTAAAGTACTTGACTTTGAGCGATGAGCTTCCAATTAATTATTTTAAAATTTACTTAGGAGATACAATGATATAGTTATAACGTTTTACAATCTGTTCAAAACTTTTAAAGGTACAAAAATATGAAAGAATTATGTTGTTATTTTTTCGATTTTTGTTTACACCATAAGGATATTCTAGTATAAGAAACACCTATATGAATATATGTACATTCATGTTTATTAAGAATTTAATAAGAAAAAAAAAATAACTCAATGTCTCGTGTACTTTCATTATTATATAACACGAATTCACGTAATGTAGGTACCTATTTAATAATTATTCAAACCCCACATTGTCTCCTCCTGGCCGATGATTTAAATGGTCTCATAGTTAAAATTAGTAATATAAAAATATTTTATTAGTAGGCACAAGCGTGTGACTGTAAACGACAATTTGTAGGATTCCGACCAGAAGAAATAAAAAAATAAATATTTTCAAATGAAATATTCAATATTTTCATTTCTTCACTCTGATAACAAATCAAAGGACGACGTTGAGTTCCGCCACTCAAAACGAAATGCCTCAAATTCGGCGGAAAGTGGGGGAAAAGTTAAAAATTGTATATAAATACAATGCATAAATAAACACTGGTTAACCGTTTAAACAATTTTAAATACATTTTTAACTCCATTATAAAAACAGTTTTACCTACATTTTTAACACAAGTCCAAAAGCAAAAGATAACGCTACGCACTCTATAACAATTCCCAATACTTAGTCAACATTTATGCTCTAGATACGACCAACTGTAGTTTTAATATTATGCTGCAAATGCGTATTATCCCAGATATTATTCCTCCGTGATCTCATTTTCATCGGTTTTATAATTGATTATTGAGATAAGAGATAATATTACGGTAGAGTGAAAAATCTGACCAAAAGAAACTAGCAACGTAAAAAATACGTAGCTTGATTAGAGTCAATAATAGCAACTTCCAATATTTTTAAGTTTTTTTTTTATTTTTTTCAAGGTATATAGAGGGAACTTGAGAACCTAGTGTTAAGAAGACACTCCGTTCCATTTACCACTTTCCACTGAATTTAAAATGATGCCCGTTGAGTGGCGGACTTTGCTTCGTTACCAGAGCGAAGAAACGTAAAATTTAAAGATTTGAATCGAAAATAAAAAAATATTGGATTTCTTCGAGTGGGGGTCTAAAAATATATTGTTGTTCCCAATTCATTTGGATAACAAATTTGTGTCATTTACCACTAATATCTTAAAATTAGTAGAAGGTGGACAATGTTTCAATAGATACAATTCCCATGATTAAGTAAGATTAATAAAAATATTACTTTCCGTTATTTTTTTTTCAGTATCCTAATACTGATAGGCTACGGAATATAACACATTTTGTTTGTTTTATTGCTTATTGTTTAGCGTTGAACATAATTTAGTATGAGCATAAAAATATTCTAATGATATTGTTAAACTTTACGGAATGAGAAATTCTATAAATGCTGCTAACTCATTATAACGTCACGCTATAATCAACATAATGAATCTATCGTACCTCATTGGCTATATTCGTATTTAACTGAATACGATTTAGGGCCATTGTGGAAAACGTCTCTAACTGGTGTTCTCTGGAGAAAACAGATCGTGGATTGACTCAAGATTTAAAGTAATGGCCTAGTAATGGTATTATGGGTCATTGTCAAATGTTTTTGTAAAATGAGAGGCCTGTCGTGGCGCAGCGGCACAAAAGTGTGACTATAACCGACAGGTTTTAGGTTCAATCCCTCCTCGAGGAAATAAAATATTTAATATTTTCAATTTAAATATTTAATTTTTTGCATTTCTTCGCTCTGGTAACAAGACAAAGCCCGGCGTTGATTTCCGCCACTCAACACGCCTCAATTTGCCTCAATTTGCGGGGAACGAAAGTGGAACTGAGTGTCTTAACACTAGGTTCCCAAGTTCCCTCTGCCTAACCTGCCATGTGCGGGATACAGCGTGAAACAGAGTGGCATGATACTAAGTACTGTAGGCCAAATCTAACGTACGATTTTTTATATTTTTTTGTTAATAACAAAAATATATTCAACTATTTTCGAAACGTAAAATTAAGTCTACTCTCTACGAAAAAGAAAACATAATCATAATTCTCTTAAAGCAATAAGGTTAAAGTTGTTAGGCCTAAATAATTCTAATTATAACTTTATCAGAAATTATCCTATTATTAATTGATCTATCAATATTGAACGAAAGCAACGTCCCTCGCTTGTAAATTAAATGATGCTACGTCACTGTAAGTAGAGATTACTAAATTGTACATCTTTTGAAAAAAGTAGACACATAAATATTATATTTAATTCAGGGTAAGACAAATTAACATAAATAGTATGTTATTTTACAGAACATATTTTAAAGAGCTTAAGCATTATATGACACAAATGTTCAAAGTAATGAAGGCGCCACTAATATAATTAATTAAAATACGACGACCACGCTGTAAATGTATTTTGCAACACATTCAAATATTGTTGCTTCAAACCAAAACAAATAGTGCTTTTAATATACAAGAGGTGCCTTGTACTATTCAAATCTGTAATATAAAAAGTTTTGTTTTTAAGTTTTTATTTAACTTGTTCATAAATTGTATACGAAATAAGATATACCTAACAATTTTTATATATATATGTGTATATATATATATATATATATAGTGTTATGTTATTTTTTTAGAGTACACGAGTAAAAACATGTTTTCCATTTTCTATATAAAAAATCTTATTTTTATTTTATTTTTTTTCAAAAGTAAATGTGTTTATTTTTCATGTTCTTATGTATAGTGTTTCATATTTTATGAAAGTTATGGTAAAAAGTGTATCTGTTTAATTTATCTTTATACATCTTAGATCAAGGATCTATAAATGGATCGTCATATATCATTAATCATAAATTCATAAATAATATGTTAAAAAATTAAATATTATACATTGGAAACTAAAAAGTTTCTTAGGTCATATAACATTTAAAGATACAAATGTAGCATTTATTTTGAACGGGGCGGAACAAATTCGCGGAGACAGGATTAAACTATCGCCACTAGCACGCGAGCTTGGAAATGCACTGTAACCACGTGAAAAATGTTTTGCGCTCTTTATCTTTGTACAATACGTCAAGTGTGGCTTATTAGTGAATATTTAGAAATAGTATTGATGGAGGTTAGTGGATTCTATATTAATGTCAAATATGGCGTTTTTT
>DWMZ01001574.1:0-16019 GCA_018249855.1 Eueides tales michaeli
ATGTTAGGCAAATGCTACCCGCCCAAGAAACAATATCAAAATGAGGAATTAAGTGACTACACACTACTATTAACATATTTAGTGATTTTATAACTATTATTTTCTATTTTAACTACTTTTATGATTATTTTAATAAACGACTGACGTGAGCGGGAGAAGTTCTCAGTATTATAATTTAAATTAAACTGACAATATTAGTCGAATTATCGAAGCAAGTCGAAAGTTGTTTACACCCGTTACACACTACCTTCCTTAACTGATGATTTACTAAGAACATGTAAATGAGAACAGAACCCCGACAAATAAAATTACTTCTTCGTCTTAACAAAGCGACTGTAGCTCTGGAATTGCTAATCTAATTTTTCATCAAACGTAGCTAAAAATTACAGCGATGAACGAGGCTTTCCAATCAGCTCATTCATTTAACAGCTACGACGTTAGACATCAAACAGTTCAAATTTTTAAAAGCACTATTTTTGCGTCCGTGGATTAAAGAAAATAAAAGAACATATAATAAAAAGGAATATTATTCACCAATAGAATCAACAGGTTTCGCATGGTTGATCCCATCTCTGTAAGGAACGCCCCTCGTCCATGATTTCGCTTGCATCAGCGGAGGAAACTCGCTACAGCCACCTTCACTGTGACCTTATTAGAATAACCACATCAAATGTATTATTTCTTTTTAACGCAATAATGTCTTATATATCAATGAACACCGGGTGAACGCACAAAAAAGCATGACGCATTGTCACGTTCTGCCTCAGTCCACAAAGTGAGAGAACGGAAAGCGATAGAGAGGCACGATTGGCCTTAGCGTTAACATTGTTATTATATGTATAAATTAAGTAAAAAAAATCGCGGCCGAAGCCTGCAGGCTTGTCGTCAAGCTTCTGGCTGGAAACGCGACAGGTTGTGGGTACGATCCCCAATGGAGGAAATGAAATATTTATTTCCAAATAAAATATTTAATATTTTCATTTCTGCGCTCTGGTAACAAGGTAAGGTGCGGCGTTGTGTTCCGCCGTATTAATTGATAAAAAACATGCAGTTTTTCACCAATGCTCTTGAAAAGACTAATATTCTTTTTATATATAATATATGTTTAGTATATACATATATATACATTAAAGTCATAATAGAACATCGTAGTTAAGACACTCATGGCGCAGCAGCGAAGCGTGTGACTTTAAACGCGATGGGTGTGGTTTCGATATCCATTATGGGGAACATTACTTTCAGTTCCTAGCTTTAATATCGAGTCGAACATCCAACGCTAAATTTGGGTGGAAAGTGGGGTTTTTTTTTGTATTTAAACGCAGTAGAGTCGAAACATGAGCTTTCAGACACTAAATAGATACGCAAATTACATTACATAGGTACAGCCACACGTACTCGCATAAAAAATAGAAATTTCCAACAAATAAATTTATCCAAAATAAAAAAAAATACTGAAAAAGAGAAAATTTGAACCTGCAACTATTAGCGCCTATTATCTAAAAATTATTTTTTTCTTTTTGCGACTTTGAGTTCCGCCACTCAACACGCTATTCCTCATATTCGACGAAAGTGGGGAAAGGAAGTGGAACGAAGTGTCTTAACACTAAATTCCCGAAATTCCTCTGCCTACCCTGCCATGTGCGATATACAGCGTGAAGTGGAAAAAAAATTTTTACGCTAACCTTCAGGGTAGTAATTCTTAGCAGCACGTAGCAACTGACTATCCTGGCCCAGTTCTTCATCATAACCAGCGCGAGGCATCCAGGGTAACCCTGACTGTTTCCTGTCCTTGGTTATAAATCTTGAGGGGCATTTTGGTCTACTGGAATCAGCTTTAGAGGTTGATGGCGCTGGGCGTTTACGATCACCGCTCGCCATGTTTAACCTAAATATTGTTTTTTTTCTTTTATATATGACGGCTTTATGATCTATATAAGTGGTTAAGTGTATTTTGATTGTTTAAAGAATATTTCTTTTAAAAGTGCAGGATACAGCGTGAAACGAAACGAAAAATGACTATAAATAACTATTATATATAGTTCTAACGACTCGCTCGCGGCTTCGCCCGCTTGAATTGCTCTATATTATTTACTAATCTCAATTAATTTCGTGTCTAATAACATTAAAGACGATACCCATACATTAAAAACTATAATTTCAGCTAATGAATAGAAATGTTGCAGCAATTTTGTCATCGTAGATATTTAAAATGTACACAATTTTTATATTTGCTATCTAATTGACATAAAACAAACGCCAAATCCTGAGGGAAGATTGTCAAAATATAATAGTGAAAACTACATTTGAAGCCGTTTCTGAGACAGAAAAACAGATAAGCAGAGAATCAGACAAAACATATATATTTTGGCTCCGGTTATTAATAAACATCTCCTATATAGTTAATACGATAAATAACTATGACAGCTGAAAAGTAAATATTTTATACCTACATTTAATTAATACCTCAAATACTAAAGCAATACTTCAAATCGACGGAGTGTGGAGAAATATACGGAGTGTCTTAACACTAGGTTACCATGTACCCTCTGCCATCTACATTTACCTATATTTTATCACCTATTTAACCGGAGTGCCTTAGTACTGGGTTCCCAGGTTCCCGTCATCTACATTCATAATGTACACCTATGTACGTATTAGTGAAGAAGTGAACACGCTATACTTACCTCCAATCAAGAAAAGTATCCAAGAAATAATTAAGTAGCCATATTATAGAAATTACTTCCACGTCAAGATAGTTTCATACAATAACACTGATAACATGTGACGCGTTGTCATGGTAACGGATTTTTCTATCATTAATCAATTTGTAGCAGTGTTTACGCTTTTTTATGCCTGTTGCACAGTGACAAAAGTGTGCGACTGCAAATGAGGCAGATTCTGGGTTCGATGCTTGAGGAAATTAAATATTTAATATTTTTATATCTTTGTTTTGGTATCATAGTGCGCCATTGAGTTTTGCCACTCAATACGCTATGCTTCAAATTTGACGGCAAGTGGAGAACGGAACGGAGTGCCTTTACACTAGATTCCCAAGTTGCCTCTGACTACCCCGCCATGTGCGTGTGAAGCAAAAAAACGGGCTAGCTATAAAAAAGTTTGCTTCCATCCATCTCTATCATAAAGCAGAATTATCCCTTTTTTCTGGTTTTACTCGCGTGATCTAATCGAAATCAATGTTTTCATTTCTTCCCTCTGGTAACAAGGCAATGCGCGGCGTTGAGTTCCGCCGCTCAAAAGACAATGCCTGCAGACGTAAAATAGAGAACGAAACGGAGTGTCTTAACACTAAGCCTAATTTCCCACAGCCTATCCTAAATATAAATAGACTATGAAACATTAAAATAATCTTGATCGAATTGATCTAATTAATCTGATAGTGATTTTCAGGAGCAAAAAGCTCCTTTATTTTAGAATAATTGGGACCGGTCGTGCCGCAGAAGCTCAAGCGTCCTACTGTAAGCGCAACAGATCGTGGATTCAACACCCATTAGATGAAAGGAAACATTAAATATTTTTATTTTCCTAGCTCTGGTAATTAAACATAAGGCGGCGTTGAGTTCCGCTGTTTAACATTCAATCCTCCAAATTGTCAGAAACTCTTTGGACTGGCCTCATTTTTTATATTAAAAATGTGAAATATTATAGCGATTGAGGGTTCGGTTCCAGTCGTGGAATTGAAATATTTTGATATTTTCAATTTAAATATATATTTTCATTTCACCGCTATGGTAACAAGAATAAGCGCGACGTTGAGCCCCACCACTCAACACGCAATACCTCAAATTCGACATAAAGCGGGGAATGTAACGGAGTGTCTTAACACTAGGTTCCCAAGTTCCCTCTGCCTACCCTGCCATGTGCAGGATACAGCGTGTAGAGTAAATAAATAGTAATGATGGCCAATTATATCATTACTTTAAATTTTTTTTTTCATATTTTCTTTCCCCCACATAAGATAGGAACCTGTATCCTTCAGTTATAGCATACAAAAAAACCTATAGGGTGTAGAAATGAAAATAAAATAAGTACACATAAAAATTTATTGTCGTATATACTTTGAAAATATTAAACTCCATTTTAATATACAATACTGATTCATAGGAAGACAATACTTATTTTTTATTTTATAATAATTTTATCAATCTTTAGAAAATTCATATAAAAAATGGCAGTTTTTTTAATAATTTATTTAAGAATTACTTATATTTAATATAAAAAAATATACATTATATTCAAATAATCAATACAAATTCAAATTAATTAATTATTGTTTTTTTTAAATAACTATATAAACATTATTTTGGCACAGATTATATAAAAAGTTTCAAAATACAACAGTTTCTTATTATGCAAGAAAAAAAATACATTTAAATGGAAGACAGATCAACAAATTTTATGAAATTTTAGCATTTTTTTTTCAAAGAAAATTTATAAAAAATTAAAAAAAAAATGATCGCTTAAATCTAAACAGCCTAGAACCAGTGTCCATAATATGAGAAATACTAATAAAAAATATAATATTATTATTTTTTTAAATTAATTATTCCTTTAAACTTTAATAATTCATTTTAAAAAGATATAGAAAAATATTTTTTTATTAATTTTGCATCCCTCATAAAGAAGGAAATGCAGAGATATAACCTAGTATCAAATCGGTTGGAAAGTGAAACATGGTGCATTTTCCACTTTCCAACCGAATCAGACAGCGTTGTGTGGCGGAACCCAACGCCGCGCTCTGTCAAGTCAGCAAAACTGAAATAATTTGTACTAAGTAGGGTAATATCTCGACGTTGCATATTAATTGTACACTCGTAAAGAAAATAATTAAAAGTAAAAAAATCTGAAGCTTGAAGACAGTCGACCGACAGAAAATGCGACAGGTAGTGGACTCGATTCTTCATACATAATGAAATATTCATATTTTATGAAATATTTCATATTTCATATTTTATGAAATATTTCATATTTTATGAAATATTTCATATTTCATGAAATAGTTTATATTTTATGAAATATTTTATATTTTAAGAAACATTTCACATTTCATATTTTATAAAATATTTCATATTTTCATTTCCCCGAAAAGTCCCTCGCTTATCGGACCAAGATCAAACGAGGTGTTGATTTCTGACACTCAAATGTCTCAAATTTTTATCGTAAATTGAGGTACGAAAACGTCACAAGGTTCCCTGTGACGTCAGCGAGAAGCTAAGCACATAACTATATATAGACACTGATTCTAGAATCTTCTCTGTTATTCTCTTACTCATTCTTCCACTTGTTTTTATATTATTTTAAAAAAATGTGTATAAAAAATTACATCTTATTCTATCTTTAAATAAAAAAAATCATTTGAAGTCATGGATATTATTACTTTAATTGACAACAGTTCATTTTTATTAACATATTTTACATACATTATTGAAAAACCTAAAAATATTAAAATAATCCGCGGCGTTTAGCTCCGCAACTCACAAGCAATACCTCCAGAACTTGACAAAGAGGGAAACGAAAGTGGGCTAATGGGAACAGAGTGTCTTAACACTAAGTTACCAGGTTCCCACTGCCTACCTCCAGAAAAAAAAAACCTTGTGGGGAACATAAGTGGAACGGAGTATGTAACAGTATGTTCCCATGTTCCCTATGTTCCCAAATGTGCGGGATACACAGCGTGAAAAACTACTAGTACTAAAGTTATAATCCGATCAAACAAATATATATGTCCCACAATCGTCACTGTAAACCAAGTTTATAAGAAATCAATTCAATAATGTATGTATTTTGCTAACTAAAAGTTATTATTATGCATATTATTTTAAATTAAATATATAAAAAAATTGTCATATACTTCTCTCTCTCTCTCTCTATATATATATATATATATATATATATATATATATATATATATATATATATATATATATATATATATATATATATATGTATTCTTTTATAAATATATTTAATATATTTATAAACCCATTAACTAATCACATTTACTAAGACAAAAAAACTTACTGCTTAAATATTTAATGTTTCATTTCTTCCCTCTGGCAATTAGGCAAAAACGCGGCGTTGAGTTCCGCAACTCAACACGCAATGCCTCAAATTCGGCGGAAAGTGGGGAACGGAAGTGGATCGGAGTGTCTTAACGCTAGGTTCCCAAGTTCCCTCTGCCTACCGTGCATCATGCGGGATACAGCGTGAAACTATATAATGTGATGAACTATTTTACAATAATATCACCAACAGAAAGAGCTATATGTATCGCAATAATAATTTTTCATCGCCGTAGAAGTTATCTTGAACTGAGTTTGGAAGTATTAATGAGCAAAAATTTTAATATAAGATATTTACATATAGAATCATTGAAAATATTTAATTACGATCATTGTGAAAATTATTTATTTGCATTTTCACGTCAATTCTAATTATTACTAGAACATTACAAACAGAAAAAGCTATATGTATCGCCATTTTACATATATATATCATCTCCTTGAAAGTTCCCATGAACGACCTAGTTAGTTCTTCCTCTAATATAACATTTAGATCGATCTAGAAAAATATAATAAGTTGGAAGTATTAGAACACATTGGAAGACTTCCTAACTTGGCGTTAACATTTCCATATCTTTCAAGTTCTGCTTGCGATTTGTAATCTGGTTATATTTCATAATATTAAATATATGGAGCTTTTTTTAACTTCCTAAAACGCCCTCATCAGATTTTTCTTTAATATGGAAGTATCAGAAAACATTGGAAGTCTTCCTAACTTCCTATAAATACTTCCAACTTTTTCCAATACTTTTACCGACTCATCCATTCCATACATACATACATACAAACAAGACAAAATAAAATATATTTTTTTTTCATTTAAAAACATCACTTGGCTACAAATTATTTTCATTTGGACGTCCATTTAAATAGCTACTGCTCCCTTGCCAGCTGAAAGAGCTGTCTGTATCACCATCATTGCTCCTCTTATCTTCGTAGGAGTTCCGCATCTCCTTTATATAAGACCTGGGACGATCCAGGAAGGTGTGGCTCAGTCTGGAAGCGTCGAAGTTGTAGCCAGCGTTGGAAGGCTTCCGAACTTCGTGCAAGTACTTCCAAGTGTGACTCTCTGGCTCTATATGCGAGTCGTCCGGCTTTGGACTGTATAGCCATTCTGCAATTAAGTATATTATATTTTATTTATGAGATAAACATTGTTAAAAAAAAATGGAGAATATTTAAATAAAATGTTAATAAAAAAATATAGTTTATGTTAAATATTTATTTTCGATTTCCAATTGCGGAAATTATGTATATAATATTTTCATTTTCTTCGCTCTGGTTGGTGACAATGGGAAAACGCTGCGCTGACTTCCGCTATTCAACAATGCCTCAAATTAGGCAAAAAGTGGGGAACAGGACGGAGTGTCTTGACTCTTATTATCTCTGCTTACCCTACCATGTGCGGGATACAGCGTGAAGCTAAAAATAATAATAATAATATAATTTTCTAGTAAAATCTAAATTATCTGTATAAATTTACAGAAAAAGATGCAAAACATAGATAACAAGAAAGTGAAAAATATCAAATTGTTTTCTGTACTGTAGTAGGGAGTGTAGGCAGAGATTACTTGTGAATCTAGTGCTAAGACACTCCGTTCCCAATTGAGACGCTTCCGTTACCCACTTACCACCAGAGGAGGTATCCAGTGTCGAGTGGCCAAATTCAACGTTCGTTACCAGAAGAAGAAATGAAAATATTAAATATTTCATTACCTCAAACGAAGACCGAATTCTCAACCCATCACTTTCACGGATGAGGCATAAAAGACCTCAAATACCAACGAGTGGCCAAATTCAACGTTCGTTACCAAAAGAAGAAATGAAAATATTAAATATTTCATTACCACAAACCAAATCACTTTCACATATGAGGCATAAAAGACCTCAAATACATAAACACATGTTACCATCAAAAAAAACACACAACAACAAATCCCTAGAATCCAAACATAACATATAACAATAAAAAAAAACAACAATCCTACCTCCGTTAGACACTTTCTCAATGGCGGACAATAGAAAGTCTTTATCTTTCGCCTGCAATCTCAGCATTCTCCTCAACATGCCCACCATTGAGCGCTGTGCTACCGATCTGGCACGCATTATGTATACCGCCACGCTAAAATATAACGGAAATAGCGAGTGAGGGAACCTGGGAACCTAGTGTTACGACACTAGGTTCCCCCGTTAAGAAACTTCCGAATTCAAGGCATTGTGTGTTCAAAAGCGGAAATAAACGTCGCGCATTGCCTCGTTAAAAGTGTGGAGAAATTTATTAAACCATTAAATATTCCCGCTGTAAGCATCAACTAAATGAAATATTTAATGTTTTAATTTTTGCTCTCGGAACGAAGCAAGATGCGGCGTTGAGTTCCGCGACTTTATACACATTTGAAAACAGCCTAAGAATTCTGTGGGAAGTAGGCAGCGCGAGTGTCTTATTTGAAAGGAAGTACTGGGTTCCCAAGTCCCCCAAAAAAAAATAGTAATGATTTAACAAAATTAACTTGTAGATCCAAAAAAGAAATTTTAATGGTAATTTAATACTGTTTAACTTCACGCTGTATCCCGCACATGGGACCCTGCCAGGCAGGGTAACAGGGAACCTAGTGTCAAGACACTCCATTCCATTCCCAGCTTTTCACCCAATTTAATATATAGCCTAAAGAGTATCACTTTTCATTATAATATTTTAGCAACGTTTCCTCAAAATTTCGTGTTTGCTTTATTCAAATCATTAAATAAACATAAAATGTCAATAAAAAAAAACAATACTTCGACAAAATTACTACAAATATTTACATTAATTTAACTAAAATTTCATTTTGTTATATATGGATATTACAACCCGAAAATAATTGAAATTATTAATAAAAAAAACGAAATTCAAACGGGCGAAGCCTCAACTAATTTAATAAGCAACTGCTACAAAATTTTGATTTAGTTAGCTGAAATATCAGCTATTAATATAAAATAGAGTGTAATACAAGCGGGCGAAGCCGCAAATAATAAAAAAAAAGAATAAATCTATGGAAAAAAGAGGAAACCAAAAACAACATACCATAATGCCAACATAACAAACGCTATAGAACCGGGCCTCGTCACGAAATGTATGAAACCGCGCAGACCGGAGCGACGAGACAAGTTCAACAGACCCTCGCTCAACACCTCGTAAACATGAGGGAAGTCGCGTAGGGGACCACACGAGGGGGATGAACTGAAAATTTTGATATTTTTTTTAGGTTCCCGCTGCATCCCCGCACAGTTACAACACACCGTTTCTATTAACCCCCGTTCCGTTCAACCATTGAACGTTACAGGCGGATTCAACACCGCGCTTTGTCTTGTTACCAGATCAAAGAAATGAACATATTACAATATATTTTTTTTAAATTGAAAATTCAATAAAAATATTGTAATATATTCATTTCTTTGCTCAATGTACAGCGCAGTGTTGAGATCTGCACCTCCACGCGCAATTCCTGGAAAGCGTCGGAAAGTGAGAGAACGGAGAGAAAAGTCGAGAGTGTATTAACACTATTTTCTCAGGTTCCCTCTGCCTACCCTGCCATGAGCACGATACAGCGTGAATCTCAAAAAAACTATAGTAATAATATAGTTAACATATTGTTCAGAAAAAAACATGTACTTTTTTATATAAATAAAATATATATATCCATAAATTCTTAAAAAAACCTTCACAAAACATACAATACATACAAAATAAATTATCTTTTTAAAATTCACTTTATATCTCCCACAAAAGGTGAGAGACGAAACTCAACCACTTTGTCTCATACATGATCATATTTCATTGACCCTCAAGAAAATAGAACCCACGACCGTTACGGTCATCATTATAAGAATATACACTCACCTTCACGCTGTATCCCGCACATCATGGCAGAGTAGGCAGAGAGAATTTGGGAACCTAGTGTCAAGACACTCCGTTCAATACCCATATTCCGTCAAAATTGAAGCATTGCTTATTCAGTGGCGAAGCTTAACGCCGCAAATTAAATATAGCATAATATAAATAATTAATAAACTCACCCCAAGAAAAGAGATCCGAGAACAAACAGAGTGGTGAAGAGAGACAATGTGACCAACATATAGAGGACGGTCTGCGTCTGAGCGGCGCGCCATACCTGGATTTTCAAAAGAAAAATTCAATTTCCAAATTAAATATTTACTACGATCTGGTAACAAGGGAAAGCGCGGCGTTGAGTTCCGCCACTCAACCTCAAATTCGACAGTACGTGGGAATCAGAAGCGTTCTCACACTAGCTCTTTCAGAAGGTCTCTCTGAAAAAAAAAAAAGAAAAAATCGGTACCCACCTTCCGTCCAGACTGACAGGCGCGGAGAGCGGAGAATCTCTTCACATAGAACAAACACAGACACTTGGCGAGAAGGGCCACCACTAGGAGAGGGCAGAAGGCGAGGCCGGCCCATAAGACCGACTGATTATATATAAGTGTTAGAGAATTGTACGCTATATTGAATTCTGGAGGTGATGATAACATTTTTAATCTGTAAAAAGCATATATTATCTTCAGCTTCACGCTGTATCCCGCACATATCGGGGAAGACAGAGGGAACTTAGGAACCTCTTCATTTTTTTCATTTCTTTGTTGAAGGCAAAGCGCGGCGTTGAGTTCCGTCACTCAACACGCAATGCCTCAAATTTGGCGGAAAGTGAAACGGAGTGACTTAACACTGGGTTCCCAAGCTTCCCCTACCTACTTTGCCATGTGCAGGGTACAGCGTGAAGTTAATTAAATTATCTTTGCAAGTCCAAATGACGTCACGCCAAAGCAAAATGGCGTTTATTGTTTTCATGAAAAACGCGCTATTTTTATATATAATTCAATGAAAATTTTAAATCAAGAACATTTTGGGCCTTGAATTTTTTTTAATTTGTAGTAAAAAAAACATATAGTTATAAAAAAATAATAGTAATTCAGATTATATAACTTAATTACTTACTTAAAAAACAACGCCCTCGCAAATTCAATAGCTGGCAACACTATAATTGATATAAAAGCGTCCAACACTACAAGACGGTACGCCTCCTGACCCACACGGGTCTCCCAACACTAGCAAATAAATTTAAAAAAAGGAATAAAAAATAGTAAAAATATCAAATAAATAGCATTCTCTCTTGCCAAACGATAATTCTAACGAATTATCTTTGGGTAGCGGAAATTAGTAAAAATCGTCCCTACAGAGATGCTAACAACATAAATAAGTTGTAACAAGCGTATAAGAATTTCGACGTAGCTTGATGAGAACATATGGCTTAGTTGGTCAGAGCGCTTGGACGGTTTCCGAGAGGCGCGGGTTCAAATGCTGCTGTTAAAAGTTTTATTTCTTTTTAAAATTTGTATATTAGAAGCCTGTGTATGACTGTAAACTACAGGTTGTGGGTTCGATCCCAACTCGAGCAAATGAAATATTTCATATTTTTAAATAATATATATATATAGTTTGCATTTCCTCGGTCTGGTAATAAAGTAAAAGCGCGGCGACGAATTTCGACCACTCAACACGCAATGCTTCAAAAACAGCGGAAATTAGTGAACGGTGCGGAGTGTCACTAGGCTCCTACATACTCTCTTCCTACCCTATCAAAACAGGACTTAATTATAAAAAATACTAGCCTCCAAAACGCGGCTTCGCCCGCTTATTGGTTTTTCTCCACTCGAGGAACAAGGCAAAGCGCGGCGTTCAACTCCGTCACACATTAACCAAAATCAAATTCAGCGAAAAGTGACAGGAACCTCAAAACTGTTATCTCACATAACAGGATAAGCAAAGGGAAGTTAGGAACCTAATCTTACAACACTGCGTTCTTTTATATTACCAAAGTAAACATAAAACTAAAAAAAATAAAAAAAAAGTTGGTCCAACCCACCTTATCTCCAGACTTGGCCCAATAAAACAACAGAAGCACCAATATACCAATGTCCAACAGCCATGTCCTGGCGATTGTGACGTAGAACGCCGTTCTAGCGTCGTAGAACTCCAACCTATACAAAAAAAATTATATATATATATATATATATATATATATATATATATATATATATATATATATAAATAAAAAAAAAAATAATAAAAAAATATATATATTTATATATATATATATATATATATATATATATATATATATATATATATATATATATATATATATATATATTAATAAAAATAAAATTACAACAAAAATATATATAATTTTATATATATATATATATATATATATATATATATATATATATATATATATATATATATATATATATATTAATACAAATAAAATTACTACAAAAATATATATAATTTTAACTATCAAAAGTTAGTTATAACAAAAACTGAAAACCCAAAAAATACACCCCCAATAAAAAAAACCCAGGAAAAAAATACCCCAAGAAAAAAAAAACACCCCCAAACAAAAAAAAGAACCAAAAAAAAAACTCACTTAACAACAACATTAAGTAGAAGCGGACAAACACACACCACCGCCGTCACAATCATCGATATGTACACGTAGTGAGCCGTCTCTCCGCCCAGCTCCTGGCCCAGCAGTGTCCAGATCGCGTAGTGGACACTAAAAATGGACACTAGCGTGACTGTAGTGACCAGGACGTTGGTGGTTCTCCTCCCGAAGGTTATCCAGGGTGTGGAGGTGATTAACTTGCGATTTTGTTCAGCTAAAAGTTCCTGTTTAAAGAAAAAAAAAATTTTTTTTTTCAAAGACAAGTAATAGGCAAAAGGGATGGGAACCTAGTGTTAAGACACTCCGTTCTGACATTAAAAGGTTATGGGTTCGATCCCCACTCGAGGAAACGAAATATTAAATATTTTCAATTTAAATATTTAAAGTATTAATTTCTATGCTCATGTAACAAGGCAAAGCGCGGCGTTGAATTCCGCCACTCAACACGCAACACCTCAAATTCGACGGAAAATAGAGAACGGAACGGAGTGTCTTAACACTAGGTTCCCAAATTCCCTCTGCCTACCCTGCCATGTGCACAACGTGAAGCAAGGAAGCCCTGATTTAAACACGAAACGCGGCGTTAAACGCAGCGCATAGAAAAACACCAGCATTGAATTCCATCTCAACATTTTACCAGAAAATTTATTATTTCAACCAGGTTCCCAGGTTCCCAGGTTCCCAAAACGTACCTTGAACTCGTGGTACAGAGCGCTCGCGCCCAACGCGGCGGCGCTGGGACTGGCGATACCAAAGTCCCAGCCGCAGAACAATTTGGTGGCCAGCGCTTGTCTCACGGCCTCCCCACCACCACCCGACGGCTCTATGAAGTTACGTCGGTACGAATACGCCGTTCTACATATGGAGGAGAAAAAGTAGAGAAAATGGAGAATTTGTAAGTTTTTAGTTTTAGCTTCACGCGGCAGGTTACGTAGAGGTGTTGCGTGTTGAGTGGCGGCACTTAACGCCGCGCTTTTGCATTTAAAATTTATAATACTTTCATTTTCTTCGCTCTGGTAATGAAGCAGAGCGTCAACTATTTAGTAAATATCTTAATGGAGAATATATAGAATGTGAAAACTACAAAAATATTATACGCAACCTAACACGTTTCTTTGGACAGAGGAAACTGGAAAAAATTAACGTCAAATTTGAGACATTATATGTTCAATGGCGGAACTCAACGCCGCACTTTGCCTTATTGCCAGAGCGAAATAAACAAAAAAAAAAAAATATATCATTTCTTGTATCAGGTGCGAACATACAAAAACAAAAAAAATATATATATATATATATATATATATATATATATATATATATATATATATATATATATATATATATATATAAAACTCACCTATAGCACAGAACAGCAAAGAACATCAAATACAGACAGACCATAGTGAAGAAATACGCGAACGGCATGCTATAATTTAAGGGGCCATTGTTAACCGGACCGTTGTGGTAATGGCCGTAGAATAATAGCGTATCTTCCAAGCCACCCTGAAATAAAACATGTAACCCGTATTAATAACAAGACAGAGTGCGGCGTTTAGTACCGCAAATCCGCCGTAAAGATAATTGTGTGATACCGTTACATGAAATATACATGATCATGTTAGAATAGGTTTTTCTTGTCGAGTTCCTACAAAAAAATAGTCGGGAACGGAATGTCTAATCACTACATTCCCAGGTTGTCTATGCATATGCAGCGTGAAATATTAAAAAAGATCTAATCATAGATAAAACTATACGATTTAAACCCGTATAAGGTCAATTTATAAAAAAAATATTACTGTCACCTCCACATTGATACGAAAAGATTAAAAAAAGTATAAAATTTGAACGAAGTCTGATTCGAACCCGCGACTCTCGGAAACCGTCCAAGCGCTCTGACCAATTAAGCCATACGTTCTCATCAAGCTATGTCGAAATTCTTATACGTTGTAATGAGCATATTATAAATAATTAGTATTTTTCTATATTAAGTGTGGAAATATACTTTAAAAATAGTAAAAATATCAAATAAACTTATAATGCCATTATAACTACCAAAAGATCACCAGTTCGAATCCCGATCTCAATTAACACAGAAAAAAAAAGCCTGAGGTCTGTCGTGGGGCAGGTGCACAAACGTGAACGACTATAAAGGCGACAAGTGAAATATTTATAATTTTCAAATTTAATATTTAATATTTTCATTTATTTGCTCTGGTACCAAGGCCAAAGCGCGGCGTTGAGTACCACCACTCAACACGCAATGCCTCAAATTCAGCAGAAACGGAGTGTCTTAACACTAGGTTCCCAAGTTCCCTCTGCCTACCACATCAAGTGCGTGATACAGCGTGAACCTGAAAAAAATCTTACCATTCCACTAATAAAATCCAAAGGCTTCAAGACATTCGCATAATTCCGTCTACCATCGAACAACGTTTGCGGCACCACTATAAAGCTGATGATGAGGATGGACAGCATCAGGTTGACTCCGAACAGCCACCTGAGGAGATGGAAGTAGGATCCGACTGCTGATCCAAGATTACCCTCGATATTTCTGATCGCTTCGTACCAGAGCTCAATTGAAAAGAGGAAATCGCGTGAACGATCTCGAAACTGAAAACAAAATTAGAAAGAAAAAAATTGTAACTTTTCTTGAATAAGCTGTTTGAATATGATTTTTTTCCTATAAATATAAATATTAGGGTGAAAAGATATTGGCCGACATTATTTAATTTAGTGTAGCTGATCAATATTGATGAAAGCATATATATTGACTGAAGAAAAATTTTAAAAAAGTAGTGAAATAATCCTGACCCAATTTGTCGTATTTCATAAAACATAGCTAAGAACTACCACGATGAATAAGCCTTTGTTTATTTTTACTACTTTTAAAGTGTTATTCCACACTTAGGAAAGAAAAATACTAAATTTAAAAACGTATAAAATATTTGGACGAAGCAGGATTTGAACCTGCGCCTCTTGAAAACCGCAACATAAATAAGTTGTAACAAGCGTATAAAAATTTCGACGCAGCTTGGTGAGGACGGATGGCTTAGTGGTCAGAGCGCTTGAACGGTTTTCAAGAGGCGCAGGTTCATATCCTGCTTCGTCCAAACTTTTATACATTTTTAAATTTAGTATTAAGCCTTTGTTTGATTAAAAAAAACTTGCACTCAAATCGATTTATTAATTCAGGAGCTACAATGCTATAGAAATACACAAAAAAAAACATGTAAAAATTATAACATCCCTTTAAAAGTTTATTACTATAGAATAAAATAAGAAAATCTATAAAAAAAAATCTCACCCTTATCCAAGCGAAACTGATCCTATACTTCATTCTCTTGAACATCGATATCGGCCGTTGTTTGGATCTAAGACTCACAGACGCCGATAGCTTGGCGCGTACATTACGCTTCATGGTTAAACCTTGAGGCAG
>DWMZ01001575.1:0-16016 GCA_018249855.1 Eueides tales michaeli
TATGATTAGGGTTCCATACCTCAAAAGAAAAACCAGGAACCTTTGTAGGATCACCCAATTTTATTAAGATTGCGTTGTTTTATATTTTTTTCTTAAGATTTCGTTGCAAGTCTACTGAACTTTTTTTTGTACTCCAAGAGACCGTGGATCTGGAGCATAAACAAAAATAAATATATGATTTCAAAATATATTAGGTACCTTTTACTTCAAGGTAAACGAGCGTACACGTACGCTAGAAGAGCTATAGGTGCAATGACGTCCTTTGAGGTAGAGAAAGCAGACAGACAGTCACGAAATTTTGACGAATATGTTTTTGACAGACGAACAAACATACTATTTAGTTGTTTTCCTTTTAGATAAGGAACCCTAAAAACGAAGCTAACTGAAAAGCCAATGCATTGCCAAAAAAAAACAAAACAATAAGAGCTTTTAGAGAACTTCTTCTTGGAAATTTCTTAAGAACTTTTAAAAATGGCTTAATTAGGTAAAGTGGAGTAACATTGAACGTCTACACTTTATTTGTAACATACTGCCTTAGGTTTCGTCGCCAACGGGGGAACGGTGCCAAGTATTTAATATGGTGAATTAAGTAAGTTTTTATGGTATAGAAATGGTTTTTGAGACTATAGTAGACTAGTAGTCATTTTAGTTATATATAACTATCTTCCTACACATAGTAAGGTAAGAGGGAACTTGGGAACTCTGGGTGTTAAGATATTTCCGTTCTCCACTTTTTGTCGAGATAGACACATAGCGCGTTCAGTGGCGGAATTCAACGCCAAGCTTTGTCACTTTACCAGACAACATGCACATAACTTATTTTTTGGTTTTTATTTATTGAATCCGGTTTTTAATGCATTTCTTCTATTTACTATACACAGGTTACAGGTAATCTACCTAAGAGTGCATTACAAAATCTAATTACGTCTCGAAACTAAGTTTATTTCACGGCTCACTTCTACCAAGTTCCTTAGTCAAGTAAAAACATAGTATTTAAATAAGCAATCTAGATAATGTTCATTTTGTATTAAAACGTTTCTTGGTGAAATTCTTAGCGTTATATTAGAGTCGAATTAATTGAGTTGAATTTAAAGATTTATTGGTTTAATAAGGAATTCAACGGTACCAAAATATAATTTACAGAAAGTGTTGTATATGCAATGCCTCTAAAATTCAGTGGAAAGTGGGGAACGGAAGTGTTTTATTGGGAGCGGAGTATCTTACCACTAGATTCCCAAGTTCCCTCTACCTACCTTGCCATGTTAAGGTTACAGCGAAAGAGTTAAGTAAATATGTAAGAATATGAATTGAAATGTACAAACGAAATAACTAGAAATAAGTTTAGTAAGCAATTTGAAAATAGGAACAAAAATTAGAACACAATTTGTTTGCTAATTAATTTACCTGTCGATAAAATTATCATATTGCTTATTTTTGATGAAGAATTAGCATTTATTAATTGAGGCCTATTATGGCGCTAAGGTACAAGCGTGCGACTGTAAACGCGATAGGTCGTGGGCTTATTCCCTACACGAGGTGATCAAATACTTATTTTTTTTTATTTCTTCAGTCTGGTAACAAGAAAAGAGCGATTTTAAGGTCCGCCTTACAACAACAAATAGCTTGATCTGGTGAAATGGGATGGATGTGTTTTCGTTTTAATTTATAATAGAAATTAACTTGTGTCATTTTTTGAGCGTCAACAATTTACCATCGTTTCACTAACGCTACTGAAGACTTTTACTTAGTAATGGTAACAGTCTCTTAATACTAATATAAAGTTTCCTTTGTCTGAGAAAAAAAATTAAGTTAGGTGACATGACGAAGACGGTCTCGACAAAAAATAAAAAATCGGTCAAGTGCGAATCAAAAACTAACAAAAATGCTCTCTCAAAACCTTAACAGACGAACAGACAGACAAAAAATTTATACTTAACAGGACAATTTTTCTTTGGAGAAATGGAACCATAAAAACTTTAAGGAAGAAGAAAAACACCTTAAAATATAGCCCCGTCCAATATTTAAAATGAGGCAAAGATTATTCATGTGTGATTTGTCATATTTCATGCGACGCGTTTAATGGAACGCGCGATACCCGTGGCTCGGTGTCACCTACACCTACCTATATATTACAACACGTTATGGAACTTTCATATATGTTCATATATATATATATATATATATATATATTTAAACATGGGAATTTATTGATCTTTTGATCAGATTTTGGTCTTTTTTTATTATTTTCGTACGTTGTATACTGAATATAGCAAGATAGGCTTTGGAACTTAGTGCTAAGACTTCCGTTCACTACTTTTTGCTGAATTCTTGAGACCGGCAACGCATCTATAGCTCTTCTGATATTACACGGGATGATTACTTACCTTCCGGTGATTTGTATGCTCGTTTGCCTAGTCTTTTCCATGAAAAGAAAACTAAAGGCCTTGCGTTTATTGGCAGTTTTCCTCGTTACCAGAGCAAGGAATATAAAAATATTACATATTTCATTTCCATGACAGGTTATTGAATCCACAAACTGTTAACCAAGGGTAAAGTAATAATAATCCAAAATCAAATCTGTACGGCCATCTAAAGTTAACTTCAAGGTACAATTAAATTACAGAAATATCTATACTTGTATAGTCGAAGTGGACAGAGATTCGATAAGACAAGTGTATAAAGGTCATAAATATGCAGTAATGCAGTATGCATAAATATGCAGTAGACGAAAGAGAATCTCAAAGGTTTTGACGCTCGATAACATTTCACTTATGCAATGCATTCAACAGAATTTTCTAGTAATATTGAAGTATTGTGAAACAAAGAAAGATTTACTTTTATTAGAACAAATTTACCAACTGTATCCCGCTTATAGTCAGTAGAGGAAATCTGGGAACCTAGTGTTAAGACAATACGTTCTCATTTAAATTGACAGGTAGACTACCCGTCACCACGGACTCCTGTAAAGAATTCGAAACGTCGGGTTTCCAAAACTGTTTAAAACTCAATATACGCGATTAATCCGTTTAAAAGTGTTTCATTTAAAATGTGTAACAATCGCGAAAATCAAAAATACTATTATGCATAAATGCTTCAAATGACCTAGACTAACAGACAGACAAAAAAATTATATTTAATAGGAAAATTTTTCTTTTGCGAAACGAAACCTTGTAAAACTTCAGGGAAAAGAAAAACACCTTAAAATATAACCCCGTCCAATATTTAAAATGAGGCAAAGATTATTCATGTGTGATTTGCCATATTTCATGCGACGCGTTTAATGGAGCGCGCGATACCCGTGGCTGGGTGACACCTACACCTACTCTTATATTATATTATATCACGTTATGGAGTTTCATATATGTTTAAACATAGGATTTTTGATCTTTTTTATCTGATTTTTTATTTTTGTACGTTGTATTCCAAACATAGACCAATAAGCAGAAAAAAAATTGGAGACTTAGTATTAAGGATTCCTTGCCCCAATTTTTGCTCGTTCGTCTTGTGGCGTTGCATGAGTGGCGAAATCTCGTTCCCAGAACAATTTTCCTTTTTTAAAAGTGTCTTTCTACATTTAGTAAAGAAAAAAAAAAATTAAAACATATAACAATTTGAACGCACCGAGACTTAAACCCGTACCTTTTGGAAGCCATCCAAGTAGTCTGACCTATTAATCCATACGTTCTGGCTTAAATTAGAATAAAATCTGAAGTTAATTTTAAATAATCGTTCAACTACAGACATGTCTTGTATATAATCAAAGTGGACTGGAATTCGATAAGGCAAATGTGTAAAGGTCATAAATATGCAGTCGTGTCGCATAGTACGAACCTGGAATACTGGACGAAAGAGAATCTCAAAGGTTTTGACGCTCGATAAAATTTCAATTATGCGATGCATTCTATAGAAGTTTGTCGTAATATTGAGATATTGTGAAACAAAGGAAGATATATTTTTACTAGAGAGCAGATTTACACACTGTATCCCACGTTTAAATATTCCCAGAGTAAGTAGGGAAAACCTGGGAATGTGGTATTAAGACACTCCGTTCCCATTAAGACACTTGCCTTCTCCACTTTTCATTGAGATAGAGGCTTCTCTTTTTGGTTGATGGTACTTAACGCCGAGCTTCACGAAAGCACACTTACTTAAAAAAATTTTGAAAAATATTATCAAAACAAATACAAAATCACTACCTCACCTTGGAACAGTAAACAATAAATGTTGTTTAAATGACCAAAACAGTGTTTTTTATATTTTTTAAATGTTGCTTTCCACCAAGGAAACAAAAATCTTACAAAGTGAATAAAAAAATGAACGTAGCTTGGTCTGGTACTAAAAGAATCGATCACTCATCGCTACATCATAATTTGTTATATAAATATTTGCATATTTATTTCCGTTATTTAGAAAGTTAGAGAGAACCTAGTGTTAAGTCACTCCATTTTCTACGTCTTACCATATAATATTTTCAGGGTTGAGTTCGGTCACGTAATTTCAAAGCCTGCAGATTTTTTTGGAAAGCTTGGAACGCAAGTTATGTGAACGGAGTGTCTTAACGGTAGGTTCCCGGGTTTCTTTGATTATCCTGCTAAAAAGATTTATATAAAACCTTCCGTTAATAAGTGACAAAACACAACCATCTCACTGATCGCATAAAATTGAAAACAATTTGTAGTTTTCACGGAAAGTGTTGGAAGTTTTGAAAAAATCTTTCTCAAGGAAAGAATGCTCAAAATGGGAAGATTTCTTAGTCTTATCCGTTATTTAGTGACAAACGAGTATTATAGCTTAATTTACTTATCGTATAAAACCAAAATTTGGTATTTAGTTTCCTTATACAGTGTAGGGTATTTTAAAAAATCTTTCCAAAGGGAAGATTGCTCATAAATGGAAGATTTTTCAAGACTCCTTAATGAAAATAATAATTTTTTCCATTAAACGCAAATATAAGAGCGCGACGATGAGCTCCGCCACTCAACACGCAATATCTCAAATTCGGCAAAAAGTGGGAAACGGAACGGTAGCACAAGCGGGTAGTGGATTCGATCTACACTCGAGGAAGTGAAATGCTTATAAAATATTATAATAATCAATAAATATTTTCATTTCTTCGCTCTGCTAACAAGGCAATGCTTTAAATTTGGTGAAATAGTGGGAACGGAATGGAATGTATTGACACTACGTTTCCAAGTTCCCTCTGCCTTACCTGGTAAGTGCGGGATATAGCGTGAAACTGAAAAAATCTGCTTCACAACAAATGAATGGAATGCATTGTTATTTATAGTTTTGTAATTGAAATTGAAAAATAATTATTAGAATATATGAATTTTTCCAGCAAATTTTAATATTAGTTTTTCGTATTCTCATAAATGCTTCGTGGTTTTTACACTACAGTCTCAATAGATTTTTTTATTTCAGAATAAATTGATATTTGAAAAAAAAAATGTTTTAAATTTTTCCCTTCGGAAAATGATCTAAATCACAATTATTGTACGCAGCTTTCATCACAGCATGATGTCATATAGTATAGACCATTGTTATGGGTTCAATTTTCATAAATATAGATATAGACAACAATCATTACCTCGATATGGTAACAAGACAAAGGGCAGCGTTGTGTTTTGCAACTGAATAAACAGTGTCTTAGAAATTGAGTGATAAGTAGGTAACGAGGTATATACTAGGTTTTTAAGTGACTTCTTCGTGCCATGCTAAATGCGGAATACAACGTGAAATATAAGGAAAAAACTGCTGGATGAGGAAATTTAGAAAATATAAATTACTGGTATCCTTTTATTATTATTTTCAGAGTGATTTGTCTAGGCATTAAAAATGTTGTGTGGCATTAAAAGTATATAAAAAAAAATATTTTGAGGCCTGTCGTGGCGCAGCGGTCCAAGCGTTGCTTGTAACCGACAGGTTCTGGGTTCGATCACCAGTCGAGGAAATGAAATATTTCATAGTTTCAATTTAAATATTTAATGTTTTCATTTCTTCGCTCTGGTATTAAGGCAAAGCGCGGCGTTGAGTTCCGCCACTCAACACGCAATGCCTCATAAATCGGCGGAAAGTGGGGAACGGAAGTGGAACACAGTCTCTTTACACTAGGTTCCCAGGTTCCCTCTGCCTACCCTGCCTTGTGCGGGATACAGCGTGAAGCTAAAAAAAATATATATATTTTTACGATTTTTTACTTCAGAGTTGTACATGAAATTAATAATAAAAGAATATATCTTGACGTCTTTAGTGGCGCATGGACATAAGGCTGTAAATGCGACAGGTTCCACAATTTGTCGCATTTACAGTCACCCTTTCGTGTCCATTAATTTCGTCGAGTGGATATTGAACCCATTGAACCCATATTTAATACCCACTCAACGAAACTGTATACATGTGTTTACTCCGCTTTGGTAACACATACACGATGCTCAATAAAGCTCTTCTTGTACCTTCTTAATTATCTTCGCATTTTCAGGTACATGATGTTACCAGAGTGAAGAAATAAAAAACATTGAATATATAATTTGAAAATATTAAACATTTCATGTCCTCGAGTGAGGATTAAACCCATAACCTGTCGCTCACAGTCACACTCTTGTGCAGCGCCACGACAGGCCTGCTTCTCAACAATCAAGAATATATATTGATATATTGATTGTAAATTACCTTGGCGTTGTCATTCCATCGAAATTGAGACATTAAATATTGAGCGGCGGAACTCAACGCCGCGCTGTTACTTTACCAGAACTTTGTTCTAACAACAAGTGAAACCTTTAAATATATATTTTGTTTGTTTTTTTTTAGCTTCACGCTGTATCCCGCTCAAGGCAGGGTAGGCAGAGCGAACCCGGGAACCTAGTGTTAAGACACTCCGTTCCACTGTGGGGAACAGCCCCACTTTCCACCGAATTTGAGGCATTGCTTGTTGAGTGGCGGAACTCAACGCCGCGCTTTGCTTTATTACCAGAGCGAAGAAATGAAACATGAATTATTTAAATTGAAAATATGAAATATTTCATTTCCTCGACTGGGGATCGAACCCAGAACCTGTCGGTTGAATAGTCACATGCTTGTGCCACTGCGCCACGACAGGCCTCAATTTAAATATTTAATTTGAAAATAATAACTATTTCATTTCCTCGGGTGAAGATCGAAGCCACATGCTGGCACAGTCACAGCTTGTGCCCCTGCGCCACGACAGGCCTGTTTCTAAACAATCAAGAAGATATATTAATATATTGATTGTATATTATTTTGGCGTTTTCATTATTCGTTAGAAGGAAGTCGGTACTATTTATCACGAAGTCGAAACTGTCGAAGGTCGACTGGTAAGTCCCCTATAATAAATTAGGGCCCATTTGTAGTCGAAGTAGCCTTAAGGGAGTTATCCGATATTTTTGATATACATACCTACCTAGTATAGTTGGGAAATCGCTGAATATTTGTTTTTTTACGCTTGTTTTTTATATTTATGATGGGATTTATGTTATGAATTTGTTTCGTTTTAAGTAAAATTGTAGCTAATTTATAATAATTTCTAGATAAAATTGTCATTTATACACAAAAATTGTGGGTTTAGATCCGATTTAGGGTTAGAAGACAAGGGGACATCGTTGAGTTCCGCCAAACAACTTGCTTCAACTTGTTTTTAAATTTAGTATTTTTCTGTGTGGAATAACGTTCTCACCAAGCTCCGTCGAAATTCTTATACGCTTGTTACAACTTATTTATGTTGTTAGCATCTCTGTAGGGAGATTTTTACAAATTTTCGCTACCCAAGGACAATTCGTTGAATTATATAAATAGAATTCTCTCCTGCCAAATTGCGAATTGTCTTTGAGTAACAAAAATTTGTAAAAAGTTCTCTACAGAGATGCTAACAACATAAATAAGTTGTAACAAGCGTATAAGAATTTCGACGGAGCTTGGTAAGAACGAATGGCTTAGTTGGTCAAAGCGCTTGGATGGTTTCTAAGAGGCGCGGGTTCAAATCCTGCTTCGTTTAGATTATTATACTTTTTTAAATTTAGTATTTTTCTTTCCTACGTGTGGAAAAACACTTTAAAAATAGTAATAATATTTTAATGCATTTTTTGCATAGTTTATAGCTTTCTTGATGAATTATAGTCCTAAAATTGATAGTGAACCAACGGATTCCGATTCCGGCTCGTACTGAAACTTGGATATTATCTTTAATTGTAATGACAAAGGAACGATATTTTTTAGCTAACCTGCGATGCAGAGTGATCCACTAGCCCCAAACCAATTAAAATATTTAATTGGTTTGGGGCTAGTGGATCACTCTGCATCGCAGGTTAGCTAAAAAATATCGTTTGACGAAACATGACTCCACACTATTTCCAACACATAACCATCAAAATAATTAATCACCAAATAGAATTTGAACTAATAACTGACGTTTACAATAAAACGCTGCTCCACGACAACCACTTCATATATATTTTAAAAACTTCACTTTAAGCCGTGTGATTCCAGCTTAGAATAGGATCACCCTGGTACTGATGATGTCGTAAGAGGCGACTAAAGTACGTGTGGGAGAGTCACGTTGTCAGCAATGACAACACGCATGGGCAGACTCGATCGGATTATTACCACCCCCGGCATTTAAGACCGGCGTTAAGTAGTGGCTTTGGCCACTGCGTTTCGCATTGGGTAATGCCGGGCCCCGGTGCCCATCCACCTTACAGACCGGCAACGCACCTGTAGCTCCTCTGGTGCTACACGGGGCCATGGACAGCGGTGATCACTTACCATCAGGTGACTCGTATCTACGCTCGTTTTCCGTGTCTTTCCATAAAAAAAAAACTTCACTTTAAATTTAAAAATAAAATTTCTAATTTTTCATTTCAGGTAATATTTCAGTTTTTTATGAAACGTCGGTATAAAATTAAGCGTACAAAGTACACAAATAATTTAAACACACTACTCAGCCACTTCACGGAGAATCCTTACCAACTGTTGAGTTCAGAACGTTACAGGTGAGTGCTCGTTTTATTGAATCAAAATGGAAAAATGAATTTAATATCTTTTTATATAAATATTAAAATTTACGTTGTACGTTAATATATATATTTTTAGATTCAATCTGTATCCTGCACATGGCAGTGTTGATAACTTGAGAATTTAGTGTCAAGACACTACTTTCCGTTCCCTACTTTTACGTTATGTGTTGAGTGGGGGAGCTGAACAAAAACATACCGCATGAACGGAGGAATATCGGAAATTTCAGACACTATTTAATGGGTGGCGGAACTCAACGCCGCTCTTTAGCAATAACATACCTCATATATCCAAGTAAAATTGTTTTTCACATCTACTTGAAAGTATTCACACATTTAAAGGTATTAATATAGAAGATCCAATAATCTCATATCTATAGAAACGATTTCATAGAAATAAAACAACCGCTGAAGTGCGAGTCGGACTCTCCTACCAAGGATTCCGTACCAATGTGAATGGGAAACTTTTAAAACTTGATAACTTTAATATATATTCGGACGTATGCCTATCATTTTGTAAGAAATGAACTACAAATATAAGTTTGTTATAATTTTATATTATGAAATACAAAAAAAACACGCTTTCCCTATTTTATGATATTTCGTGCTAAATTAACATGAACTTACAGTTTAGTTTACGGAAAGAAGGCACTTAAATTCGCGATGGATTTCATACAAAATTCAATAAAAACTATTCATCAATTCTGATATCTTTTGATTGGGTTGTCTTTTTTAAATACAATATGTATATATTCAATAACCACTGTGGATACGTGTAGCGTACTTTTTTCAACTCACTCACTCACTGCACAGTATATGGCAGGGTAGGCAGAGGAATCTTGGGAACCTAGTATTTGGACCCTACGTTCCAAACTTTTTTTAGCTTTAGCTGTATTATGTACTCAAATTGGAATTAGAAGTAAACATAACTATCTCTTGATATGACTACAAAGAGAGTCCGGAGTCATCTTATTGAGGCCTCTCATAGCACAAAAGCACACGTGCGAATTTAAACGCGACAATTGGTGGGTCCCTTCTCCACTCGAGAAAATGAAATATTTAATATTTGTCTATATAGTGACGCAATGGGAACAGAGTGTCTTAGAGCTAGGTTCCTAAGTCTTATAAAAATCTATATTGTTTTAACAAGTACTAAGAATTATACTCCTTTACAGTGTTATAATTTCTTTACGTAGTTTAAAGTAGGTACCCGTCGTCTTCGTCATTTCTATACAAGGTATAACTGTATATATATTTTTCTTTGTTTCAAGGGATCAAAAACCTCGATAATCGTGATTAATTTCAGCTCGATATCTCTAGCTAATCCTACAAATATATATCTCCACCTATCTTGTAAATTGTGTTAACAAACGCACAGACCAACATCGAAGTGATTTTATAAGGAAACGAATTTTTCTTAACCGGAACCCTAAAACAGACGTTCAGAGCAGCGCTTAAAAAGAAAACGTGCGATGGGGGCTTCTATGGAAAATCTCGAAGAGCTCTTTATTAAATATTTTATTATCATGATATTAAATACTGTATGGAGAATATTGAGACCGTCATTGCCCAATGGTACGTTGTGTGGCTGTAAACGCGAGAGTAATGAATTCGATTTCTACTCCAGTAAACGGATTACGTATATTTTCTTGGATAACACGATAAAGCGCGGCGTTTATCTCCGCCACTCAACACATTGTTAAAATGAGACAATGCGTGGGGAAACGGAACAATTGAAGTTAGTCTTATTATGTGTGGAGTACCTTAAATAATTACCGTATGTAGAATACTGAGTCTATTGTTCCGCTGTAGAAATATTTGGCTGTAATCGTGATGCTTGGGGGTACGATCGCCACTTGAAAAATTACAATTATTATCTTTTATCGCTCCGTTCTTTGTCCAACAAAGCATACATTAAACCGTTATAACTTAATAAATTTATATTTGTTTGTTCGTACTAATCTTAGGAACCACTAGTTCCATACAAGTCATTGCCTGTCCAGGCGCATAGGTCTAAATGTGCCACTCGAAGCAAAGAAATATTTAATAGTTTTAAAATAAATATTTTATATTTTCAATTCTTTACTCTGATAATAAGGAAAAGCGCGGCGTTGAGTTCCGTCATTTAACACTCAATGAAATTTAGCGAAAAATGGTGATTGGAGCAGTGTGCTAATATTAACAATAGGTTTCTAAGTTCCCTCTGCCTAACCTATCATGTGGGGGACATGGCATGGCATATATATATATATATATATATATATATATATATATATATATATATATATATATATATATATATATATACACATGGCAGGCTAAGAAGGTAACTTGGGAACCCATTTTTAACACCCTCCATTTCATTTCCAACTTTTCGCTAAATTTAAAGCATTGCAAGCTTATTAGCGGAATTTTATTTATCAACGCTAACATAGATATCATAAGTAATACAATATTATAATAATCGTTTTTAGGTAACCCAGCCTGCAGCCAAAGGTAAGCTAGTACAGCACAATATCACAAAAGAAAAGACCCAAAAACATCTCAGTTCAAATATTTCATTTAATCTTTCATTTGAGTGCTTGAACAAAACGTAATTTATCGCGACGTATTATCGTTCACAAAAGGTACAGAGTGTCACCGTAATAAGACCCGTAATGCGCACAATAGGCTCCATCACACTCAAAGACTAAAATTTATAATTTATAAATGTTATATTTTCCATATTAAAATTAGAGGGACTATTGTTATGGAATTATAGTAATATCCATTTTGTGTAATTTCTTTTTGGTTAAATATCTTACAAATAATATTTCTATTAAAGGACAACATTGTTTAGTGTTATTCTTTCATCAAATATTCGTAGTATAGCTGTACGAGTGTGGACCCAAAAAAAAACGGGAATTTCGTCATTACTTCTTACTCAGCTTCACACTGTATCCCGCACATTGCTGGGTAGGCAGAGGAAACTTGTGTACCTAGTGTTAAGACACTCCGTTCCACTTCCGTTTCCCACTTTTCGCAGAATTAGAGGCATTGCGTGTTGAGTGGCGGAACTCAACGCCGCGCTTTGCCTTGGCACCAGAGCGAAGAAATGAAAACATTAAATATTTAAATTGAAAATATTAAACATTTCATTTCCTCGAGTGGTGGTCAGACTCTCGTGCCGCTGCCCTAGAACAGACTTCCAGAAATTAACTTGTTCAACCAAAAAGACTCATCTCAGCTTTTAAGTGTACATATCACTCAAAGTTAATTTTCAACATACTTACATATTATTAATATAATATTAGCAAATACAGGCCTGTCGTAACGCAGCGGCACAAGCGTGTGACTGTAACCGACAGGTTTTGGGTTCGATCCCCACTCGAGGAAATGAAATATTTAATATTTTCAATTTAAATATTTAATATTTCATGTCTTCGCTCTCCTAATAAAGCAAAGCGCGGCCACTCAACACGCAATGCTTCAAATTCGGCGGAAAGTAGGAAACGGAAGTGGAACGGAATGTCTTAATACTAGGTTCCCGGGTTCCCTCTGCCTATCCTGCATCATGCGGGATACAGCGTGAGGCTAAAAAAAAATAACAAACACACGTTTAAGCGTATCTGCCATTTAATCTCGAATTGGCGTGATTGGATACTAAACATAAAATAAAATAATAAAATTCATGTTCATAGATTATGAAGCATTTTTCAAAGGAGGAAAGACCGAATAATACTTCTTAGAGTTCCGTATTTCTAAAGGTAAAACCGGAAACCTTAAAGGACCGACTTAATGATTGTAAACTGGCAACAAAGTGTTGCTAGTTGACAATTATACTTGAAATCGTGTGGAAGCTGAAACTCAAAACGATATAAAAACTTGCTAAAAAATAATAACAAAACGGAACGGAAATTTATTTTTTTAAATTTTTCAACATTTTTATGATGTACTTCCCGTTGATCTTGTAAATAATATGGAACCCTCGATGGGCAAATCCAACTCGTGCTTGATCGGGTTTTTATTAATATGTATGGTCTATTCTCTTCTTAGCTTATGGCGTTCCTATCTCCGATGACTTCCCTTATGTCATATTGCACTATTAAGACACAAAGAATGTGAAACGGTAAAAATAAACACTGGCTACACGTGTATAATAACAATCAATACCTACAATATCTATGGAATCAAGGATATCATACAATAGGTGAATTATCTTAGGACAAGTGATAAGGATATGTAAAGGGGAACTGTCATTCAGGCCACATTCACAGAGAAAGTGGTCCCTAACCCTGATTTTAACTAGGCGTATCTACTCGTATGTCCCAAAATTTTCATATAATCCTTTCAGCATTTTTTTCATAGAAACATAGTTGTCATTAATTTGAATAGTTGTATTTTATGAGATTTTTACAAATTTCATAATTTAGACCAGGACAAATACAAATGAGTAGATGTAAGAGACAACAGATCCTGGGCCAAAATAGAAAAGTGATCAAAAACATTTTACTGGACGGCTACATTTGTGGAAGAATCTGCAGATAAATTTCCACTTATCTCATAAAAATTTAAGATCTTAATTTACGAAATCGCTTTTATCGCCAATATGCAGCTTAAAAAGTCAGTGTAGATAAAAGTCGGTTTAAAGTTGTGGGATAGTACAAGATTGCTTCTAAGAAAGCAACAGCTTCTGTAAACACAGATGATGTGATGACAGACGAATTATATACGAAAGCCTTACTTACGCCGTATACATTGTAATTAATAACGAATTGGATAGGTAGCGGGAAATCGATAAAGAATAAAAGTGCATTAAAAGAAACTATTAAACAAATATCGAAGCCAAGATAGGTCATCTGGATACGTGGCATTCCACTTCTTTGCGGTTAAGACGGAATTTCGTAAGATTCATTTTAGGTACTATGGTGACAAAAGGTTCTTTCTGCCTCCATAATTAAACGAAAAACGCCATGAAGCCTATATAGGTAACACAATAGGTAGGGTTAAACAAAATACTGTTTTCCTTGTTTTAGAGGTTGGCCAAAACTTTATAGCCGAGAAATACTGACGTTGAATACTTCAAAATATTTCTAAAGCTTCGCCGAAAATATTTAAATAGGAAAACTTTTTGCGTAACCAACTTTGAATATTCTTGTGAAATTTTGTACGTTTCAAGCGATTCAGTTTGCGAATAACTCTCGATATTTATAGACAGAAAGTACAAATTGAGAATAAATTTTTAACCCTCATTAAAGCCTCCTCCTTAGTCACAAGTTTAACCCTTTTTTAGTTTCACGCTGTATCCCTCACGAGGCAGGGTAGGCAGAGGGAACCTGGTAACCTAGTGTTAATATACTCCGTTCCACTTCCGTTCCCCACTTTCTGCCGAATTTGAGGCATTGCGTGTTGAGTGGGGGAACTCAACGCCGCGCTTTGCCTTATTACCAGAGCAAAAAAATGAAACATTAAAGATTTAAATTGAAAATATTAAATATTTCATTTCCTCGAGTGGGGATCGAACCCAGTACCTGTCGGTTACAGTCACACACTTGTGCCGCCTCGAAGCGAAGCGAAGTGATTTAAGTGTGATTTTCTGTTTCTTAAGTAATTGCATAGTATTAAACTGCATTAGCAACTGGTAAAAGCTTCTTTTGGCAGTTGTTTTGTCAAGAATTCCATAGTTGTGATTTTTTTTTTATTATATTTTATGTTTCCGTATAGTAAAAACGGAAACGGAACCAAATTAACATTATTTAATTAATATTCAGGTATATTTTGCCCTTGGAATCAACAGAAACAAACTATTATAACGTAAACGTAATCAAAAGGCTGTATACTGTATTAAGCAACATAAATTAAGGTTCCGTTAACCATGAAAAAAGTGAAAAAAAGTGAAAAAATTCAGAAAATTTTTATATTTTAAGTACATCACAAAAAAGTGGGGAACGGAGTGTCTTAACACTAGGTTCCCAAATTTCCTCTGCCTACCCTGCCATGTGCGGGATACAGCGTGATGTATGTATGTATGTATGCACAAAAAAGCCATATTAAACTTATATTTGTCTTTATAATTTCGCGAAAGTACCAAAAAATTATATATAAAAATTTTTGTTCGATAACTTCATTATTTTTAATTGGGAATGCTGTTTGCTCTAAATAATAATCAAGTTATATATGGTAGGACTAATTACTAACCCATTATTATTATTTATTTTCAGTTTCACGCTGTATCCCGCAAATAGTAGAGTAGAAAGAGTGTTAAGACATTCTGTTCTCCAAACGTTTTGAGACATTGCGTGTAATATAAGTATTTGTACGTATCTAAATATTTGTGTAACATCGCTTGATAAGATTAGGCAGTAAAAAAGATATCAACTCAAGATTTTCTTTTTATGTACGAATTTAACAGAACATAACCTTTCTGCAGAGTCTGTCGTGTCGAAAATTAGGCAGAAAATAGGGAACTCAAATAATATAATGGTTCCAAGGTTCCCTCTGCCTACCCTGTTATGTATAGGTTACGTAAAATTCAAGTATACTTAATTGGAAAATGTAAGTATATTTAATTATAGAACTCTTTCAGTTTGAAATAGTTTTATTTAATAATTTTTACTTATTTTTTTTTAGTTTTAACAATTCTTATTAATAAATTTAATATATCATTAAATAATGCCAAAACATATTCGCTTCACGCTTTTTCCCGAAAATAATGATAAACGGAATGAAGCATAAAGAAAGATTCGAGACATTACATGCCAAGTGACCAAAAATTAACGCCGCGCATTGTCTACTTGAGCGAGGTAACGAACAAAAAGACTTAACTGTTTATCTGTAAAATAGTAATACGGAGGACAGTTTTACGTGAGGCCTTTTGTGGCGCAGCGGCACAAGCGTGTGACTGTAACCGACAGGTTGTGGGTTTGATCACCATTCGAGGAAAGAATATATTTATTATTTTCAATTTAAATATTTAATGTTTCATTTCTTCGCTCTGGTAATAAGGCAAAAGCG
>DWMZ01001576.1:0-16013 GCA_018249855.1 Eueides tales michaeli
GCACTATTCACTTCGTCATAGCTGTCTTTCTTACGATCTACTTTAAAAATTAATGAAGTATCATCAGCAAATAGTACCACATCGCATAAATTATTAACGTAAAAGGGGAGGTCATTTATATAAATTAGAAACAAAAGAGACCCTAGATCGATCCCTGTGGGTCTGCGGATGGCGCAGAAAGGTACCGGAAGACTTTACATTATTTAAAGTTACGTGCTTTTATTGCTGGGACTTGTTTTATATGACACAGACCAACCGTGTGAAAGACAGGTACTCGTATACGAGAGGACGGAAATGTGAGCTTCGAATATCCTGTACTACCTACTAAAACTCAGCGAAAACCTTCTCCACTTTCATGAGACTACAACGCCTCGGTTAAGCCGCCTACTGCAGACCACCGTCGCCTTCAAGGTACTCCGAGAATAAGAGCGATATCCTCTAAGAGCTCTAAAGAATTTACTTTACAAGAAAACAGCCGGAAAACGGAGAAACATTGCCCTAAGGATTTTTAATTATATGCTCAAACGATTTATTTGGTTTTATAGATAGTCCTTCCATATTATACCTTCTGAAGTAATAAAAATTTCAACCTTCCGAGTCATCACGCCATGAAACTTACTACGTCTATGAACTTATACATTACAATAAGCCCCCATAATTCTATAAGCCATGGATAAGAATAGTTATTGTTTAAGAGACGCCCTTCATGTACTTAAAGGCGTATTAGGACGTGATTATGCCGTAACTGGTATGTTTTAATGTGCGCAATAGATTTGTATTTATATTTTATATAGAAACTTAGTTATCTAAAGTAATTTTATTGTTTTTAAGGATCCGCATCTTAAGGGAATTAAACAGAACCTCTGTACGAAGCACTGAAGGAAAACGTTAACTTTAACCTGTTACCAGAAACCACGGAGAAATGAAAATATTGAATATTTATTTGAAAATATTAAATATTTAATTTCTACAAGTGGGGATCAAACCCACAGCCTGTCGCTTTTACAGTCACATGCTTATGCCCTTGCGCCGTGTCTTTATAAGAAAATGACCGAATCAAAATTTATATAGTGCTTGATGTATAGTTATAGAACATGGCAAGAAGTAACAATGTAAACGTTTTGTTCATATAAATAAATATAAAAGCCAAAAAGAGATAGATAAAAATTGAACAAATAAAAAAGTTTTAACTTTGGCTGCCTCAGAACGACGGCATCTATAGAATTGTTGGTATTAAGTACCAGATTTATAGAGTGACAGCTGAAAACAATTTATTTGACGTTATGTGACAAAGTAGAAGAGACAAGGATTGACTTATATTTAATAGAAGCTAAAAGCTAGTTTTGTAGTGAAAATTAACAAAAGTATGGTTTAACGGCAGTTGTGGGTTCTAATTCTGGTCACAGTTATATAAATTGCTTAAAATTATACAGATTACATCGTGAAGTTATGTATTTTTACGTAAATCTTATATATTTTTTTTTTTAAATATTATAATTAGTATGTACTGGTATATTACAATATAATTTAAGAATGGAAAGCGGAAATGTTGTGAAAACATAAATATTTAAATGAATTATTTCATATTTCATGCTCCCGTGTCGTATCGAGTGGGGATCCAACTAAAGTGTGAAAGTGGTAAGGCCTGTCGTGGCGCAGCACCCGAGGAAATGAAATATTTAATATTTTCTATTTAAATATTTAATATTTCATTTCTTCGCTCTGGTAATAAGACAAAGCGCGACGTTGAGTTCCGCTACTCAACACTCAATGCCTCAAATTCGGCGGAAAGTGGTTTTCGCGTCTACAGTCGCATGCTATTGCTGCTGCGCCATGACAGGCCTTAATGAATTCCATAATATTCTGCTTATCTTTTATGAATATTTTAATATTATGTTATTAATTGCGCTTAACTTCTACACACATTTTAAAACTAAAGTATTCAAGTTCAAGGGTAAAATAATTTCAATCTTTTAATTTCAATCTCAACCCTAACAAGCTTCGTATGTACCATCTGTAACTTTTCGATGAGCAAAATGATATAAAGTTTAGATTCACAACTTTTAAGCTTTTAATCGTTAAGTAGAAAAAATATAATGTTATATTATTTTTTTTATTTATTATGTATTATCCTTACTGCTTGTAAGTATATATTATAATTACATCAGGCTATTTTCGTTAAAAATATACGACAATAGTAAATCATCGTAAAGAGAACAAAGAGTAAAGCATGCTTTATTCATCTAAAAGCTTTTCTTAGAGCTTTCAACCAGGAACGGGTTGAGATGAAAATTTTCATATTTTTCCATTCATTTTAATTCTGCTGCAGTAAAAGTGTAAAAGTCAATTAAGATCCCCATTGTTAGCGTTTTCATTTGCCCGTCACTTTAAATTCTCAGGATATAATGTAATTAATATTTATGCTATGTATTTGAGGTCTGACGTGACGTAGACGAGCGGACTATAAACACAACAGGTTGCAGGTCAATCCTGGTGTAAAGAAATGAAAGGTTTAATAGTTTCGTTTCTTCACTCTGGTACCAATATATAGAGCGGTGTTGAGTTCTGCCACTTAACACGCATTGACTTAAATTCGGCTAAAACTAGGAAACAGAAATGTCTTAATGGGAACGGAGAGTCTTATCAATAGGTTCCCTAATTATATCATTCTTTCGAGTGAGAATTGAATCCACAACCTGTTGCATTTACAATCACACATATGTATCCCAGCACAAAGATCCCCATGTTAATCATTCTTTAACATGTTCCTATTGTTAAAAAGTAGTCTGACATTTAATAACAGAACGAAACTGAAATATTACGAGAAATGAATGCGCCATTCAATATCCATCCAAAGCACCGTTATAACGATGAGAACGGATATCGGTAGGAAAAAATACAGTATTCGTTTATTCAAACGTAGCTTTTCTTTTGTTCAACGCTTAAAGCTCTGTAAAAAGTTCGTGATATGAAAAAATAAGACAACGCTTGTACTGAGATTGTGAGTGCAAAGGTTACTTTGGCTGATATTTTACGTTAGTGATGGAAATGGAAGTAGTTAGTCATTTATATTAATGTTTGTCAGTCAGGCTTTAAAAGATTTTTTTTATTTTTTTAAGTTTCACACTGCATCCTGCATATAACGGAATAGGCCTATCGATTCTAGTATGTAAACATTTCGGGTTTATTCGTCAATTTTTCAATAAGTTGCGTGTTGAGTGGTGGAATTTTACGCTGCGTTTTGTGTTCTAGTCTGAGCGCGAAAATAAATATATAAAAATACATTTCTCCGATTGGGATTTGAATCCATATCCGTCTGACTGACTTTTTTGTCAAAGAATGCTTCTGTGCGGTCTGAATCGAAATCATATACATGATAGATTTTCCTTCTATGATATGAATTATTAGTTTAAGTGAATAAATACACCATCCTACCTCTTACTAATATTATATATGTAAAAGTTCGTCGACGGATGTTTGTTCCTCTTTCACTCAAAAACTGCTGAACGGATTTAGATGAATGTTTACAGTAATAAAGCTTATACATCAGAACAACATATAGGCTACAGTTTAATTCAAAATGTTGTATAACTTGGCTATAATATAACAATGACATTAAGCTGGCGAAGCATGTATAATTAGATCTTTTACCTGAGTGACATTATATTTTATAGTAATTGACTTAAAAATTGTCAAATGGGTGTATACTTGTGGCGGGCGTTAAAAGACCTTTATATAAGTATATTTTTAAACAAAATATTTTGATCCTCCTGAAATTTTACTTAATAGGCAGTTAGCAGGTTTACACTCTAGACCAACGATATATTTAGAAATAAATAAACATATATGCGATATTTAATTAAAAATTAAGTAGTTGAAATAAGTAAATCTGTAGTTTAACCGGAGTCTATATTTCTCATTGTTACACTTACATTTGTCTGCCATTGTTTTAATTTCAATAGGAATATGTCAGTAACGAGATCTGAAAGACATTATTAGTACCGTAATATAGCGAATTAAATTGTTTTTTTATGACATTAACGCAAATGGTTCGTATTTAAACAAAAATAGATATATTACATGGGAATCTAATATTATTAATATTATTTTAGTATTAGAGTATTTTAGCAAGCGTAATAAGCGTAAATATTTACATCCCCCGAATGGGTATCGATCCGACAACCTGTCTGTTGTCGGATCGATACCCATTCGGGGGAAGTAAATATTTAATATTTCGATTTCCTCCTTCTGATAATGATGTTTGATTCTCCCGAGAATCAAAAGCCATTATTTAAAGAAATGCAAGTATATATAACTTCAAAAGGATTGAAATTGAGGATATACTTGGAAATAATTACGAAATATATATGATATATAATTAAAATAGACTATGTTAAAACAATTCCGTTCCTCACGCCGAATTTGCGGTAATGCGTGTTGAATGACTAAGCTGGGCATGGCCTACTTACATTAACGTATTAAATACTTTATTTCTTAGAGTAAGGATCGAACTCACCACTTATTGTATTACAGTCACACACTTATGCCCTTTTGCCACAACAAACATTTAACCTTTATAGTAAAAATTAAATAACAAACATATCTTACAAGCTTAGTTAGAAGTGAACGGTACAACTAATTTTATTAAAGTAAAAGGCTTTCTAGACCTGGTACTATAGTGCTGCCTTACACTATTCCACTTAAAAAGAACGTCAGTTATTACAGGTAAAGATACAAAGTACAGAGTATATGTTATTTAAAAGGTTCCTACAGCTTCCTAATGAAAATATCACTAAGTAGAATAGGCTTAGGGAACCTGGGAACTTAACTTTAAGATACACAGATACACACATTACTGATTTATGTATTAAAATTGGGAAACAATACTCTAAACATTATTTAAAGACATTCCTAATAAGGCATTTTCGTTCCCCACTTTCCGTTTAATTCTCGAGGCATTGCGTATTTAGTGGCCGAACTTAACGGCGTGATTTATGGTAGTTAGCTATCTTTAAAATAACATTTATATCTTTATAGTTTCACGCTGTATGTATAAAGCAAAGGGAAGCTAGTGTTAGGACACATACATTTCCAATTTATTCTTCATCTAGTGAGACATTGCTAGTTGAGTGGTTGCTCTCTAAGCCGCTATTAAAATCATTCGCAATAAAAACTAAAAAAAAAAATTAGACATTTTTAAATTAAAAACATAATATATAAAAGTACGTCTAATCTATAAAGTAATTAAAATAAAATTCGACAGAGTAATATATTCTGAAACAAAAATATACGTATAATATTTTATGGACGCAGCGGGATTTGAACCTGCGTCTCTCGGACATCGTCCAAGCACTCTCACAACTAGGCCATACATTGTAAACATATGAATTTTCAGCATCACTGATGATTGACGCAGAATTAAAAATCATAGCCGAATTTTTGGTTAACTGATATTGTACTTATAACAATTTATTCACGAATTTTGGTAAAACCCAACAATAAAGAACAAATAATATCGGAAATTAAAAATAATATTTTGCTGAAATAATGAATACACAGATTATAGTACATCAGTTTTACATCAAACGTTTGCTTTTTGTTAATCATACATTTTTAACCTTAATCAAAAAAGAGGCGTTATAAGTTTGGCCTGCCTGTCTGTATGTCTGTCTGTGGTTCCGTAACTCCCTAAATAATAAATCTGTTGGCATTCTGTTTATTTTAATCGAAAGTCTTATTAGATCTTATTAGCACCTTAAGATGATTTAGTCATATTTTGGATCGCAGGGTATAAAAATTAGAATTTAGTTTACACTATAAGAACAGACGCTTTAACAAAAGTCAATAAAGAAACGATGTATTTTTTTTTCAAAACGTCACGGGCACCAGCTAGTATTTAATGTTTCCAAATTCAATATTTAATGTTTTCATTTCATCGATCTAGTAACAAAGGAAAGCGAGGCGTTCATTACGCTATTTGTCACACAATTCCTCAAATTCGGCGTAAAGTGAGGAACGGAACGGAGTGTCTAAAAACTATTTTCTCAAGTTCCCTCTGCCTACCCTGCCATACAGTGCGTCATACAGTGCAAAAGCTGAAAAAACAGGAAAAATTATAAAAATCAGACTTACCTACATGTTTACTTTCATTAAATGCTTCAGGTTTCTTTCTGGTGAGGACAGCGTACACGGTGCATATCACAATCAGTACTATTGGGTAAAAGAAGGCAATCATGTACGACGCGTCAACGTACGAGTCACAGACCAACATGTTGTCTTCTCTAGTAGGGTCACTACAACATGGCCCAAGCTGGTGCTACTATCATCCATACTACTACTATTAGTACCTGAAATGAAAATTTTAAGTTAAAATATATAAGAAAATCAGTTCCGTTCCTCATTTTCCAGCGAATTTGAGGCAATGCGTGTTGAATGTAAAGTGAAAGTGGGAAACTGAGTGGAGTGTCTAAACACGAGTTTCCTTATTTTCCTCTGCCTATCCTGCCATGTGTAGAATACAGTGTGAAGCTAAAAAAAAACTTCACTAGAAAACTTTACAGAGCACCCATCAATTAACGGTACTAAACGATTGGAATTTGACGTAGATTCATTCTTACGTGACGGATAAACTAATTTGAGAAGATTGATGAATGAAACTGACGAGGGTCCACTTGAAGGAAATCTCAGTTTTGCGGGACACGACATAAAATGGGTATCAAAAAATGTAAGGCAATATTACTTTATATTTAGAAGTTTTATACTAGTAAGATAGACGGAACCTAGTAAACATTCTACATTTTGTTCCCTAAAATCAGGTTACTCTTATTTTTTTATTGAGTTTTATTTTCTTTATTTTTTTTATTTTTAGTTTGTATTTGGCAATCAACACTGCGTTTAGTAAGCTGAAATGGATACAAATATAATGAAAATATAAATATTTAGAAAACGTACAAAAATTGAACGCCGCGGGTTAAAGCCCGCTTCCTTTCCTCTTAGAATCTGTCTAAGTGCTCAGACCAAATAACCCACTTATTACAACTTGCTAAAGTTTTTAGCATCTCTGTAGGGAGATTTTTCAAAAATCCTCTACCCAAAGAAATTCCTTACCCAATTAAAAGCTTCATTGATGAGAAGAGAGAGCTGAGTGGCTTATCAGATAATTCTTACATATTTAAGATATGTATTGATATTTTATATAAAGTATTCTTAATGGCATGGCAGGCAAGTATAGCTGCGGAACTCAATACCGCGTAACGGCTTAACTGGGTGTGGAAACGAAAACGATTGATATAATTGTAAACCCACTAGCATCGCACTTACAGTCAAATTTTCTCCCACTGTGTCATGAAAATCTCTCTCTCTCTCTCTCTCTCTCTGTCAGTTACATTTTTGGTCATAATCGTAATATTATATTGTTATATTTGTGTCATTATTTTGTTTAATTTGAATATTATTAAATACAATATTTTTCTCGCCCTAGTAACAAGACAACACATGACGTGTTCCGCCACACAACGCACAATGTTGCGAAACTTCAACGGAAAAAAGAAAAGATTAAAAATTAGGCTTGTATACAACGTGAAGCTAAAAATAAATAAATAATAATAAAAAAACTATTATGTTAGAACTATTATTTAGATTTAAAAAATACATTTAAATCTTTGGATATTTTTCATTACTTAAAAATTAATACATTTACATTAACTAAACTTTTAAAGCGAATAAGTTCACTTCAAAGCTTTTTGAAACTTTTTAAAGGGTAATGCAGCTTTTTATGAATAATACTAATAGTGTAAAATGAAAAATGCTCAAAGCATATGACGTCACGTTTTAGTTAATAATAAAAACTGTAATTTTATTATTTTACATATTTTGTATTTTTTATAATTCAATTATCTACTTTATTTTAACTTTTCATAACTTCTATATTCATAGAGATATCAAAAAACCTGGTGAACTAATCACTAGGTGTACTAATTTGTTTTTTGTATATCATTTAAAATAGAAATATAATGAATACACAGTAATTAATTAGCGTAACTCAACATTGCCTTTCATCTTACATTACGTGTTGAGTGACAGAAATTAACGCCGCACTTTATTACCAAATCTAGGAAAAAATAAAACTAAACTCATCCATTTAAGTGAAAAATAAACACCACGTAGCGATTAGAAAATAAAAAAAATATTATATATTAATATACAAAATGTAATCACGCAGTGCCTTGAGAATTCAGCACAAAGGTGGGAACGAAGGTGACTTTACGTGAAACGGATTGTTTTAGCGTTAGGTTCCCATGTCGCCTCTACCTACTCAATTAGCGAGAGCGAGACACAGAGATAATCTAAACAAAAAGAATTATGTTTATTAAGAACAAAAACCCTCAAAAGTGACCAACAATACTATTAATTTCTAACATTAGTAGAATCTCTATGTAAGTCACGTACAAACGGGGCAAAGTAACTTTTCCTTTTTTCCTACAGTGTAGAGAAAGGATTGCTGAGGACGCTTGGTCCTTGGTGACCTCTTATTTATACTGAACGCAATATGTTTTATGCATTACTTGCTCTTGACTTTTATTTGAGATTTGACAAGATTGAGACCTATTCTGGGAATGCGATGGGTTGTGGGTCCGATCTCGACTCGAAGTAATGAACTATATCATCGTCTTAGTTCTGGTAACAAGGTAAAGCGTAGCGTTTAGATCCGCCACTCATCTCGCAATGCCTCAAATGGGTGGAAGGTAAGGAACAGTGTGTCTTAATACTGGGTTCCCAAGTTCCCTTTGCCTACAATGCCATGTACGGATTACAGCGTGAAGCTACAGAAATCTGGTTCTCCTTGGATTCTTTCTACATTTTACTTACAACTTTATAGTCCAAATTGTCTGGTTTAAGCGGTTCATCTATTTGTGAAGATTGTGGTCGTGGGTTCCTGTCTTACACAGGGAAATGATTATATTTAAATTATATTTTTAATTTTTTTTTGCTTGATTTTTCTTCTCGTAATAAAATAATTTTATCACAGTAACGTGGTCGATCGACTGTGAAATGCTAGAACCTTAGGTTTCATTGAATTTTGGAGGCATTGCGGGTTGAATGGCGCAACTCCACGCCGCGTTTTACTTCGTAATTAGAAGAAAAGAAAATATTTTATTTTCTCGACTAAGATTCGAATATATAGGTGCTTCTGTGCAACAATAGCCAATCTTGGGGTCCTTACTTCATCTATGCTTAATTTAACGTATACTCGTATAACTGTACCTAACATATTACTACTTTATATCATCATAAAAAAAGTAAGTCACGTTTCTATTAATCAAAACCAACAGGATTTATTGCGGTCCTCGTTTGAATTGTAAAACTAATCCATTTCGTACAAAATCGTTTAGCCTCAGGAGATTTTGTGTGAATGTATTGAGAAACTCAACTTTGAAAGTATCTATATATTTTTTTTAAATCGAGTCAGCAAGTTTAAAAAAAATCCGTTCATTTTCTGTTTTTTTTTCAGTTTCACGTTTTATCCCGCATATGGCCAGGTAGGCAGAAGGAACTTGGGAACCTAGTGTAAAGACATTCCGTTTTCCGCCGAATCTAGAGCTTTATTCAAACTCTCGCTTGGCCTTGTTACAAGAGCAAAGAAATAAAAGTATTAACAAAAAGTTTCACCCTTTAATTCCATTGCTTTAATTTCAAGTATTTATTTTTTCAATAGGTACCAGTTGAGGCAAATGGAAATCTTTCCGCCCAAATTTTAAGCTGAGTCATTGTCTTGTACGTGTTGAGTAGCCTCGCGCTCTGACCTTTACATATAATACAGCTTCACACAAATCCTGAACATGGCAGGGTAAGCAGAGGCAACTTGGGAACCTAGTTTAAAGATACTTCGCTCCGTTAGCTACTTCCCTATAATTTTGAGGCATTGCGTGTTGAATGGGGAAGCTCAACGCCGCGCTTTGCCTTGTTACCAGAGTGACGTGAAAATATTAATTATTTCATTTTCTCCAGTGGGGATCGAACCCACAACCGCTAGATTTGCAATCTTACACTCGTGCCTCTAGGCAACGATAGGCCTATATATTAACACTTAAACGATAACAAACAAATATTGTTTATTATTTCTAACATAACGAACAAAAAGGCCTCTCATTTAACATTCCTAAGTAGATATTTTGTTCTATCTACTTCACATATCCATATTCGGTACAGGAAGTTAAAAGACTTAGCTCTGTCCGTATTACGTTTGTGTTTCCCCCGTGTTTCTCTACTGGGAAAATATTACAAAGACACGTGTGGTACACCCCTCTTTGAAGTGTGTTGATTTTTGAGGTTATATTCTTATATTGGAAAAATAAATGTAGAGTCTGTCTTTTTAATGTGTATTTTGAATTTCAGAACATATTCTGCTTATAGAGGGATAGGTAAAAAGAATATTATATTAAAATACTCCGTTTTCTAATGTCTGCCCAATTTAGACATTGCGTATTAAATAGTGGAACTTAACGCCGCAATTTGTCTATATAACAGAGCCAGGGAACGAAAATAATTCATAATCTCGAGTGGTAACCGAACTCACAATTTGTAGTTAGTCTTAAAGAGTTAACAGTTGGAAATGGTGTTATGATATGATTATACAAAAAACTAGAAGAAGAAACCGTCTAAGCGCTCTGACCACTTAGCCATACGTTCTTATCAAACTACGAGTACGTAATAATTCGAATATACTTGTTATAATTTATTATATACTAGCAACTCGCTCGCGGCTTCGCCCGCTTAAATTACACTAATAATTACCTAATCTCAACTTCTTCGTGTTCAAATAACGTTATGACAATATCTATAAATTTAAAATTTAAATTTTAACTAGATAAATAAAATGTGTATTTCTTTACCTATTGTTGGTTTGTTTTTTTATTTTTTTTAGCGATTTAAATGAAACAAACATTCAATGTTAAGAGAAGGTTGCCAAAATATAATAATGAAAAGGGGAATAAAATCTCGTTAGACGTGTCTAAGATTAGCGGGTACAAACGCGCAGACAAACAGCCAAAAACATTAAAAATCACCCTATTATAGTAATAAACGTCCCACTTTACACTAGATTTTTTTAATATATCTTTCATGTACAGACAGTGATCAGTTACAGATTTATTATAAGTAAAGATTAATTAAGCTCAATAACAAAATATATATTAGCCATATTAAAATATATTATGATACAGACACCGTTGTGACGCAGTAGCACAGAGTGTTTAATAGCAACGGTTGTCGGTTCAATTCTCACTTGGAGTAATAAAATATTTTCATTTCTTCTTTGATAACAATACAAAGAGAGGCGTTGAGTTCCGCCACGTAAATGCTTTGTCTTGAAAATGACAACACACGGGAAACAGTGTGAAGTTAAAAAGTAATAAGCAATAAAGAAAAACTCATATTAACTACTTCGTATTTGTATACACGTAGTCGCAGAAACTTCTAAATTGATATAAATTTAAATTTAACTGTACACTCGCGCTTTAGAATTGTGTTCAAAGAAAAGTTAGCTCGTTAATAATTTATATTATATTGTATAATATGTTTCATTGTGAATTGTGATGTTCTGAGAAGTAAAGACATATTATGTAAATAGTATATATATTTATTCCATTTTCTGTTTTTTTTTTTGAGGACTATCGTGGCAGGGGTACAAGCGTGCGATATAATACAATACAAATATTTATATTTCTTCACTCTGGCAATGAAACGTAGCGCGGCGTTGAGATCCGTCACTCAACACGCAATGCCACAAATTCGGCGGAAAGTGGGGAATGTAATATTTAATATTTCATTTTCTAGAGTCGGATTGATTAACCTGTTGCTTTAAAGCCACACATTTGTGCCCGTGCACCATGACAGGCCTCAAAAAAAATACTGTAGTAGTGATTTTAATGTGAATGTTGTCATAATAGAATAGTATTATATATAAGTATTTTTACGCCCACATACAGGATAGGCAAAGGGAACCTACTCTAAAGACTCTCCCATTTTCTACGCATCGTTTGTTTTTAAAGACATACAGAAATAGAGACAAAACGTGCTAGTTTCCTTCATGTTAAGTATTAAAAATTGGATGGAATATGGAGAATTATAAGAAGAAATGGAGAAACCGAAATATCTTAACACTAGATAATAATTTTTTAACTAATTTGTAGAAAAACACTTATTTAGAAAACGTATAATAATTTGAACGTAGCGGGTTTCGGAAACCCTCGCCTCTTGGAATCCGTTCAAGAAATTCCGCTTCGTTAATTTTTTTATTTTCCTTTCAATATTTTTTTTTAAGTTAGTGTGAATTAACTCTTTGAAATCTGTAAGAATTTGTAGCAACTGTCAGAACGGTATGAAAGTTTCTACAATTTTTTCTAGCAACTTCTTCAATATTAATATTACAAAACTTGAGAGAGTTAAAAAGATCATAAAACTAATATTTCTGACACCTTATACTTGATTAGCTCAAGCTTATTATTTAGCTTTTGCATTTTAGTATGAGTTTAAATCTGACTAAGTTTTAAGTAAATAATAAGCAAATAAGATTTTATATTACAAAAACCCCAGAGGTCACTGTACCTCATCTTGGCAAAGTGCTTGTAACTCTTAAACTCCTAAGCTGATTTTCATTAAACAAGCAAAGAACCACGAAAAGGAACAAATCAGACACACAGACAGATATGTCAAACTTATGGCACCTCTCTTTGTTCATCGAGATATAAGAAAATGACAGTATTAACCTATACTAAAAAAAAAACTCTGGTAAATTCTCTTTTAATGATAATCGGTTGTATTTCATTTCTACCCTTTCATAACAAGGCAAACGCTTGAAAATTAGAAGAAAGATGAAAAAACGTGTGTTACTGAACCCCAAGTTCCCTCTGCCCAGCCATGTGTGGGATACAGCGTGAGTCCGAAAAAAAGTATGTCTCTATTTGTGCTACAGAAAACACGTAATCATCATTTAGGCTCAGTAATCCGCTTTGCTTCGTTTTCTTACAGATACTTTATGCAACACCGGGATTATACTGGGATCACTGTGAAGCCGACGAGCTAATCATACTTTTAACTAATAATATTACTTAATTTTGAAGTTTTCTTTGTATTTCGATAATGTTTTTTTATTAATAACAACTTTCCTGGTCTGTCGTGGCGTAGAGACACAAGCGTGTGTTTATAAGCTTGTGTAAATATAAACGTAATATGTTGTGGGTTCGATCGCTGTTCGAGGAAATTAAATATTTAATATTTTCAATTTCCTAGTTCAGTTGACGAGTTAAATGAGTTGATTTCTGCTATTCAATTCGCCATGTCTCAAATTTCGTGGATCTAGATTACCAAGTTTACCAAGATCTACCTATCCTGACATGTGCAAGATATAGCGTGAAAGTCACACTGTATCACGCATGTAGCAAGATAGGCAACTTAACATCAAGACACTTAATTGCCTTTTTACCCCAATTTGGAACATTGTATATCGAATATCGAAACTTACTCCACACTTGATTTTACGACAACAATAAAATGAAAATAACTAATTTCCTCAAGAGTAGTTGCGTTTTTAGTCAAATACTGTTCCATTGCGCCATGAAAACCTTACAGACATAGATAATTCAAATTTATAACGGAAAAAAGGGTGTTAAACTTTGCGTACAAGCATATTATATCTAAACATAAGCTTCCAATTATACTTTAATTATAATGAAAATTAATATTTATTTCTTTTAAAAACGTTATTTAATACTGTTAACTAAACTGTTTAAAAGAAACGAACATTGTAATTTATGCTTAAAGTTAGTCGAAATTATATCCTGTTCATTTAATAGTGTCCGCCTTGAGTATAGCAAGCATTTGTGTTTTAATTAAAGTAAATAACTACGGTACATATAAATAGCCCCGTCGTGGCACAAGCGTGCGATTATTGTGTTTAATCCCCTATGAAATGAAACATTTAATAGATTATTTGTTTTGTTCCGATAACAAGGCAAAGCGCGGCGTTGAGTTCCGCCGCTTAACTTGACGAAAGTGGGGAAGTGTCTCAACACTAGACCTAAGTTCTCTTTAATATATAGTAATATTTATATATGAGTACATATATACTAAAAAGTTACTTGTTCGCAAAAACAAGTATTTAAAGCTTTAAATACTTAGACATGATATTGATACAAAAAATAAAAAATATACATTTATTCTAAGTAATATTTTAAAAAGAGTAACTGTTGAATTTTTTGCTGGCTCTTCTCAGTAGACCCACCTTCCTCACCAGTGGTAGCTTCCTGTAGGACTGAGACATCAGATATTTCTATATAACTTGACGATTCAAAAGTGCTTGTAATTGCCTAATCGAATAAAATATTTTGTTTTTTATATATCTGTAGGTACTTACCTGTAAAGACGCTAAAGCGGCACAAATAGCAAGTTGGGAACTCGGCGATATAAGTATCGGTCGTTTAGCCGAATGTTTGCTTGCGTTGAATATGCGTGAGATCCTGTTGGTCTTTGTAAGTAACGCCGCGTATACCACAGTGAAACAGAAACCGGTGCCGAATCTAAAATGTATAGAGAATATAAAAATTACTACTATTTTGTTTACAAAAAAGAAAAAATAAAAAAGGCTTTTATTTCCTGCAGACCACAAAATAACAAATTAAAAAATAATATAAAATAATATTGAGTTTTTCCTTTTTCTTATTTGACCTTTTAGTATGTATGGTTAATCTATTATTCTTATATTAATCTATTAGTCTTTAGGAACCCCAGAGTGGGTTAAGGCCTCCTCCAAAGATGACCAAGTGTCTCTGTCCTGTGCTACTTTTTGCCAGAGAGGGCCGGCTATTCTTTTAATTTCATCCTCCCAACGTGACAGAGGTCTCCCTCTGGATCTTTTGCCTAGAGGACCCCGCGAGATTGTAGATCTGACCGTCCATCTTTGGTCTATAAGTCTCGCTACATGGCCTGCCCATTTCTATTTGAGCTTTTGTGCATAACTTAGAGCGTTAGTTGCTTTTGTGATATGAAAAAATAAGGCACCCTATTTATTTTAGTGTGCCTTATTTTTTCCTTTTTCTTTATTTTAAGCATACTACGTTCCATTCCTCTTTGGCAACTGTTGATTATATTTTTTACTCTATTATTGAATATCCATGTTTGGCAGCCATATGTTAGACATGGTAGGAGACACGAGTTCATTACTTTTGTTTTGATAGTTATTGGCATGTTGCTCTTGAATATTTCTTTTAATCCCCAATATTTGTTCCAAGTACATTGTATCCTTCTTTGTATCTCTAAATCATTGTTTTTTCTATCAAAACTGATTCTTTTCCCTAAGTATATGTAGCTTGCAACATATTCCAGTGGTTTCCCATTTACTGTTATTAGTCTTCTCAGACTATTTGTCATGGCCATAGTTTTGGTGAGATTCATCTCTAGGCCCACTTTAATACTAGCTAAATGTAGGGATACAATCATGTGCTGTAACTAGTGGCTTGTGACTGACAGTAGCACCAGGTCATCTGCGAATCACAAATGGCTTAGATAGGCCTTTTCTATTTTTATTCCTAAATAACTCCAGTTCAACCTTTTTATGACTATTTTATTTAAGTAATACTTATTTAGAAAACGTATAAGCATTTGAACGTAGCGGTATTTGAACCCGCCCTTTTTGGAATCCGTCTAAGTGCTTTGACCACTAAACAGTTTGTTCTTATCAAGCTACGTCGAAATTCTTATGCGCTTGTTACTTATTTGTGTAGGGATTTTTTTACAAATTTCTGCTACCCAAAGATAAGCCTGTGACTGTACTGTATGCGACAGGTTGTAGGTTCAATCCCCACTCTACGAAATGAAATATTTAATATAGCGATGTAAACAATGCTCTCTCAAAAGTAGTACATTGGTTTAGTGCTAATAATTTACTTTTGAATAGTAAAAAAACTAAATGTGTTATATTCCGAACACCCAACACGAAAATTGTGAAAGCCGATGTA
>DWMZ01001577.1:0-16012 GCA_018249855.1 Eueides tales michaeli
TTTTGTTTTTTTTTTTTTTTTATGGATAAGACACGGCAAACGAGCGTACGGGTCACCTGATGGTAAGTGATCACCGTCGCCCACGGATTCGTGTAGCACCAGAGGAGCTACAGGAGCGTTGCCGGTCTGTAAGATGAATGGGCACCGGGGCCCGGCATTACCCAATGCGAAACGCAGTGGCCGAAGCCACTACTTAACGCCGGTTTTAAATGCCGGGGGTGGTAATAATGTTTTCAATCGGTTAATAAATAAAAAAGGTACGTCAATTTAAAATATATAGTTCGGCATGCTATAATTTTTTATGATCATGGCTGAAATTTTTGGCGTTAAAGGCATTCCTTTTTAATAAATGATAATTATAGATCTAGAGGGCCTGTGGATCTGAGCGACCTGTCGAGGCACAAGCGCGAGACTGCAACCGATAGGTTGTGTGTTCGATCCCCACTTGAGGAAATGAAATATTTAATATTTTCAAATTTAAATATTTAATGTTTTTATTTCTTCGCTTTGGTAACAAGGCAAAACGTGGCGTAGAGTTCCGCCGCTCAACACCCAATGCCTCGAAGAACGTCAAACAATTTACCACCAGTTCACTAAAGTTACTGCCTCAGACCTGAGAAGAACTGGCGAAAGGAACAGCGGGACATGTCTTTTTTTAATATTTTACATCGTATAATTTCTACGGCTTCACCATTCAAAAGTACATTGGCTTTCACAATTTTTATTTGTGGTGTTCTGAATATTACACATTTTGTTTTTTTACTATTCAACAGTAACTTATTAGCGCTAAACCAATGTACTATTTTAGAGAGAGCATTGTTTACTTCGTCATATACTTTTTGTCCTCTTTGCATTTAGAAAAATACTGAATTTAAAAACGTATAAAAATTGAACGAAGCAGGATTTGAACCCGCGCCTATTGGAATCCGTCCAAGCGCTCTAGCCACTAAGCCATTCGTTCTCACCGACCTCCGTCGAAATTTTTATACGCTTGCTACAACTTATTTATGTTATTATCATTTAGTATAATTCTTTAATAAGTGTGGAATAACCCTTTAAAAATAGTAAAAATATTTAATAAAATAGCATTATCTCTTGCCAAACGATAATTCTAACGAATTGTCTTTGGGTAGTGGAAATTTGTAAAAATCTCCCTACAGAGATGCTAACAATGGCCTTTCTTAAACTTTTTTTGTGCACAACGTAAAGTTCTATACATAGTTAAAGCAATTATCTTAAAAAGACATTCATCCTATTAAAATTGATAATGAAGACCTGCAGGGACGAAACCATGTGGCTGAAAACGCGCTAGGCTGTGAGTTCAATCCCCACTCGGAGAAATGAAATATTTTAATATTTTAATTTATTTTATTTTCATCGCTCTGGTAACAATGCAAAGCTCGACGTTCAGTTCCGCCACTCAACGTAATGCCTCAAATTTGGCAGAAAGTGGGGAAGGGAACGTGAATTACACAAACTGACGTTAATATTGCCGTCGTTTTGTAAGAGGAGAACTAATAGTATATGTTTTTAATATGTTTTTCTATGATCTCTATTTTATAGTATTCATTACATCTATTCCTTTCAAAATGTTGCAAAAGCTACACATAAACTATCATATCTTTTATTTGTCTTAGACGCTTAATTATTCTATGCTCCAAGAGACCTCATATCTAAATATGTGTTATAACTTCTTATTTAATACCTTTTCCTTCTTCTCGGCACAAATAGTTTTGACAGACAGACAGATATACAGACAGCTGGACAACAAATTGATCACGTAAGGATTGAATGTTTTATAAATAAGTACTTCCGTACCACCCATAGACATTGCCAACATCCATAGGGCTCTACCCTATACTATAATACGCTGCATTTTAAATAAGATTAATACTGATGATGCCAGATGATAATTTATTCAGACCATACTGTCGATAGCATAGCTTCGATCCCCGATCGATGTCTTCATTTGAAGGGAAACGAATTTATTGCTGTGTTTTTACATAAACTTCCCATAAAACTTATTTATTACTTAGTCGAATAAGTTCGATACTTTTCTTCTGAATAATGCAGATTTTTTCTATGTATAGGAAGATAAGGAGAATACCTACTTTAATTGAAAAGATAACATTATGTAGAATTTATTTTCTACAAGACAAGAAAGCCTTTTATTTCACTCAATTGTAATTGTAAGCAATCATTAGAACATAATATTACATATTTTATAAAAAAAATATCAAGTTACTAATTTTGTACGAGCATATTGTCTCGAACTTTTTAGATTAGTTACAATAAGAATTGTTGTAAGCTAAATTTTAAACTTAAATTTAAAGCAAATTTTGAACTATGTTAAATACAGTTATTAAATTAGACGTGGACCTTTGTAACACTTATGTACAAAGAGATAGCAATCTGAGTGAAATTTCCAGGGTAGTTACAGTTACATTATCAACGTTTACAGCAAAAAAACTTAAAGATGCTGCTTTAGCTTCCCGTTGGTTTTTTTTTACCTCGTTTCCACAAAATGCATAAATTATTATTAACATTAAATTAAAACATCATATATATTTTTAGGTCTACGCTGTATCCTGCACATGGCTTGATCGGCAGAGGGAACATGACAACCTAGTGTTAAGATATCCGTTCCGTTCCCTCACTTTCTTTATCACTAGAGTAAAAAAATTAAAAATATTAAATATTTCATTTCCTCAAGTGGAAATCGAATCCAGAATTGGTCGCATTTACAGACGCACGCTTGTGAGCACCATCATCTGCGCCACGACAGGTCTTAACTAATATATTTATTAATAAAAAAATCTCAATAAAACATGGAATATTAAAAAAAAACGTGTAATTTTCATTAAAACTGTAATAAGATTAAGCGATGAATTTATAAACGTCTTTGTTACATGAATAATTATGACGTTGAAAGATGAAAACACTGTGTAATTATTATGAAGAGGAATGTGATTAACTTGATTCTAGTGAAATCTTATAAATGGACGGTGAACGATCTGGATTACTCAAGACCATTATTAACTATGATTGAGAAATAATCTTTGAAATAAATTTAAACAAAGACTATTTTTTAGAAAATAATGTTTGATTGTTAGTATCTAGAATTTAAGGCCTGTCGTAGCACGCCAGCGTAAAAATTTTCATTAAAAATACTACTTGAGGCCGCGAAATTAAAAACGCGGTTGTTACTAATAAACCAAGAGTAGTGTAAACAGTCACTATAGACAAGAACTCTGCATATATTGAGGGGAACCTTTAGATTCCTTTTTATTATTGTTACGTTGAATAACTTTTTTTCATATTGATGGATTCGCGAATAGCGGTTAAGTAACCGCGGTTCGCGATTAAAATAAAAGTGTGAAACGTGTGAATGTGATTGACATTCACACGTGGTCTACCACGTGTGAATGTCAATTTTTAAGTTTCACTTCTAAGTGAAACTTAAAAAAAATTGGTTTCAAGTTTTTTTTCCCTTTTTTTACTTCACGCCATATCCCGCACCATATCGCCATATCCGCATAAAGAGAAGAAATAAAACCTTTAAACATTTAATTTAATAAAGTGAGTATCGAACCCAGAACCAGTTGCGTTTACGGTCACACTCTGTGTCACGACAGGCTCCAAGATAATGAAACCATTATTAAATTTCGGAAAAAAGATAATTGCAAGTTTTAATAATGATCATAGTGATATAAAATTTGATAATTATTTTACATTTTATTCGTATATTTTACATCGATTCAATCAGACTCAGAATATACATTTTTGATAATGCTTTCTGTCTCATTGTTTCCTACGTTAAAGATAATGATGATTTTTTATATATCTGTCTGTCTCTTTTTATTGTCGGTTTTTCTTTTCATCAAATATCAAATGACAACGATGGTAAGGAAGTTTTCACTTCAATAGTATAAGTATTTCTGTCTCTTACCTGTCGCTTTTTCTGTTGCATGCAGTTTAAAATCACAACGATTCTAAAGAAGTTTCACTTCAAAAATCAAAATGTTAGACGTGGAAACAGCTCGCGTCGTTTACTTTAGCTACTTTCATAATATTACGTCCTACGGCATTTTACTTTGTGGTAATGCAGCCGGTATTAAATTAATTTTTGTCTTGCAGAAGTGAGCTATTCGCCCAATCTATAAATTATGCCCTAAAGATACTTGAAGGGAAAAAAAATATAGAAAAATGTTAATGAATTTAGCAAAATCCACGTAATCGAAATTGTGAGACATGAATTTTTATATAAATATAAAAGAAAAATCCCCTTTTTTCCATTTCAGTTTGTATTTCCAGAAATCCAGCTTAATCCTGTTACTAACGTTACTTCGTGATATATTCTCTCAGTTCTTAGCTAATTCTCACAGGAATTTTCGCTGTGCGTTGAATATCAGTAACTCAGCAGCAGCATAATTTCATACTTTAATTATTTGGCAGAGCCCAACGCTACTTTTTCCTATGAGAGAGAAAAAAAACAAAAACAAAGATATAAGAGTTTTTTTTATATTTTCTCATAAATTTATTAATACACTGTAAATTATTTCTATTTATTCGTCGTGGTAACAAGAGAAAACACTGTTCTGTTGAGTTGCGCCACTCAACATATAATATCACGAAAAATTATTGAGTAATAGGGAGTGGAGAGTAATAATATTAAATTCCCTCTGCCTACCCTAACAAACGTAGGAAATACGTGCCTATAAAAGGAAAGTAACAATTTAGTATTCGATCAATTTCAATTGATAGATTTCCCATTCACGATACGTACAAAGATATTGGATAATAGACTGGCTAGGTATTGTCAGTATGAAAATAGGCAATTTGCTTTGCGCTTAAATTCAATAGACGACTAGCCTACTGTCACTCGATATTAGATTCCTTCAAAGGTTTCATACATTAAATTGTTCTTTAATATAGTAATAGTATTTTTTTCAGCTTCAAGCCACATTCTCCATGTGGTAGGTAAGGCAGAAGGAATTTGGGAACTATATCAATGTTAAATCTCTCTGTTTTCCATTCAGATAGTACGTTTCTTAGTTTCTGCCGAATTTTCGAAGTATTGTGTGTTGATCGACGGAAATTAACGCCGCGTTTTACATTGTTAAGAAATTAAAATATTAAATAATTCATTTTTACGAAGCAAGAATCGCACTCACATACAGTATGCTTGTGCTCCTGCACCGTGACGGCCTCGAAGTAGGAATTTCATTCCCACACAAAATAAATATACTTACGTGTTTTTTGTTCAAAACTTTAAACTAATATTGTAGTCAAAATCAAGGAAGTTTCACAATTTCCTTTGACGTGTTCAGTAACGAGTTCACTTATCAGAATACGCGATGCGTCGAATACAAAATGCCGATTACGTATTCAAAATATGCTTTCAATAGTTTTACAATTGAAGGATATACAAATGTGAAGTGTACTTAGATCTATTGAACAGATCTTTAATACTATGTTTTTTTTCATCTTCACGCTATTTCCCGGATATGGGCATATAAAAGGAGCCTAGTGTTAAGACACTCCCAGTTCCCGTTAAGACGCTTCCGTTCCCGAAACCCTAAAACCTGAAATGCCGATCTTATGGCTTCGATCACTCAAATAAATGATTATTTTTTCAGCGTCACGCTGTATCCCGCACATGGCAGGGTAGACAGAGAGAACTTGAGTACCTAATATTAAGAAACTTCGTTCCACTTCCGTTTATCATTTTCCGCCGAATTTGAGGCATTGCGTTATAAGTGACGAAACTTAACGCCGCGCTTTGTCTTGCTATCAAATGAAGATATTATTTTTTTATTTGAAAAAAATAAATAATTAATTTCCTCGAGTGTTGATTGAACCCACAACTTGTCATAAACTGTCACACTAGTGCCCCTGTGCCACGACAGGCCTTAAATTAAATGTTTTATATATATTCATATATATATAAATATTTAATGTTCGTATTCGGTCTAGTAACACGACAATGTGCGTCGTTGAGTTACGTCACTAAGCTCGCTATGTCTGGAATACAGCAGAAAGTAGAAGTGAGAAATTTTTAAGACATTTATTTGAGTGCCGGAACTCAATGCTGATTACGAATGCAGTTACAAATATATAATTATATTTTTATACTTTGAAGAATGAGAACTAAAATCATTATGATCCTAATTAACTCGAATTATTTAATACGTTTTGAATGAAATATTTAATATTTTCATTTGGGAAACAGAACGGAGTGTTTAAATGCTAGATTCCCAATTTCCCTCCGCCTACGCGGAGATATGCGGGATACAGCGTGAAGCTGAAAAAATATATATACAAAACTAGCAGGTTACGCTCAAATACGTTAAAAGTAAAAATACATTCAATCATTCATTCATTTCTTCATTTAGTGCGTTTCGAGCGTTCCAGTTGAGAACATTTCACTTCGCTTTTTCACTTGTTTCGAGCGTTCCAGTTGAGAACATTTCACTTCGCTTTTTCACTTGTTTCGAGCGTTCCAGTTGAGTACATTTCAAGATAGGAATTGATACATGAACATGTAAAAAGAGACCCAGTAAACCTAAAGCCTTCACCTGTAACAAAACATACAAATAGTTATAAAGTATACACAGCACGTTATGTTAGTAAATTCAAATTCAAATTCAAATATTTTTATTTTTATTCAAAATAAGAAGTACAAGCTTCATTTTTTTAACGTCTAACAATTCACTAACTTACTGCCTCAGACCTGAGAAGAACTGGCGAAAGAAACTCAGCGGGACATGTCTTTTTTTTTACTAAAATTCGCATCTTATTATTATTATTATTGACAGTAATACATTTGAATTAGCCTGAAGCGACCATTTTATTCCCAAGGTGTGTTATCATTTATGAAATCGTTAATATATAATATTTTACAAAGATATTAGTCTATCATCTAATTTTGTTATGTATAATATTTAAAAAAAATACATAACACACTAGTATTCCAGATTTCCTCTCCTTATCTGTAATCCTATCCTATTCAGAATACACAGAAGATATTATAGCTACGGTACGATATATATATGAAGAATTAACTCCTACATCTTGGCTAAGCGCTTGTTATTCTTGCTTCTGCGTATCGTAGTTTAAGCATCGGATTACTATGAATACGCAAAGAGAATTGTTGAGAGATAAAAAGTCTTTCGAGCCACAAACATCTGCATTGCAGCCATTACGCTTATCTCTCAACAATTCTCTTTGCATATTCGTAAAATTAACATACTGATTACATAATTTCCTCAATCGAGAATCGAACCCGATAAATGAAACTTGTACGTAAATACAAAATATTATCGAACTCAACTCATAAAACTCAAAACTTATTTTTTTTCAATACATTATTTTAAGCAATTTGCCCAATGAAAAAAATCTACCGGCTCGGAGGTCAGTTGTGCTGAGAAGAACTGGCAATAAACTAAACAGTTGCTCTTTTCAACATTATCCAACTTAAGTGTTTATGTAAAAATTGGCGTTATAACACCGAATGAATCCGCAATGACCGTATTTACATTTCTAGAATTAATAGATAGTGTCCAACTGTTAGTGTCCATTGGGGGAAAGTTTTTTATTAGTATTATACTGTAACCCGCGTATAGCAGTATAGGCAGAGTAACCTCGGAACATATAATTAAGATGCTCCGTTCCCATTAAGATTCTTGTGTTCCCCACTTTCTTACCGAAATATTTACTACAAATAGCTTTTCAAGCGCGGCGTTAAGTAGTGCCAATAAAACACTGACTCAGACATTTATGGGAATTTGTGGTGGAAAACAAAAAACGGTCCGTTTTTAACATTAATGATAAAAGAGAAAAGGTCGGAATGTGCTCTTTTTTCTAAGCTCTCCTTTAAAAAAACTGCAGCATATAATCAAACGAAATTCAAAATATTTATGAATTCAAAAATTTAAAAATATAATTTAATTCAAACCGTTTCATATTCACTTAAATCTTATTAAATATAATTGACTATCCTTTTCTTTACGTTCCTACATATATTCCAAATTAAAAGCGCGAAATTTGTTTCTATTAGAGTCCATAGAAACGACCTTTTTACTATTCACATTCAGGTTTTTATCTTCGTTAGATTTATGACGCGCTCGCTTTGAAACTTTTTTTACGTTTTCTAAAGAATGAAAGTGGTTAATTCAAAAATAAACATATTTATAATAAAACTAGATATACATATAAGCTCGACAATCGGATATATGTATGTATTTTATTCAGCGATATGTTTTTTTTAATACGTTCTCTAATTTTTCACAGCGCCAATCGCAATAATTAACGTTTTGAATTCGGATTTAGCCTGTATGCTGAAAAAAGCGTGAACAGATAAAAAAAAAGCGTGAAAAAAACTTTATTATCTATTTCGAAATAAATTGAAATATTAAAAAAGATAGGGCTAACTTAACGGAACAGGTTTTGGGCTTAATCCCTAATCGAAAAATATTGTATTAAATACTGCCACTTCGCGTAACAAGGCAAAGTGCAGCGTTGAGTTTCGCTACTCAACAAACAATGGCATAAATTTGCCGGAAAGTCGATAAAAGAAATGTACTGAGAAATTCAGTGTCTTAACATTAGAGGTTCCCAACTTCCATGCCATGTGCAAGATATAGCGTGAAACAAAAAAAAAATTAAACGTAAAATCTTTTTCAAAATTGCTATTATGACTTACTATAAATATAGTTCAGTACACTTAGGACATTGGAAAATATGTTAGAGAAAATCTCCGAGTCCCTCACAGCTGATAGCGTCTCCCTGAAGCTGAGTTACCTTTCAGATAAACTACTTATTTTTATTAAGACTTGTACAAAAGTTTCAATGATATATATTTATATAAAAATATATTTTATACATTGTTTGTTCTTATGTTACATTGCCACCGTTCTTTGCTTAACAGCCAACCAACATTACCGCACTACTATCCCGTAGGATTAATTATTATCATAGCAATATATAATAAGCACTTATATAAAATTCACATAATGCAGTTACCTAAAACTAAGATCTTAAAAATAATTAAGCAAGCAAGCAAGCAACACTAAAAATAAAAAAAAACCATGACCCACAAAGTCACTACCTCATATTGGGAAAGTATAAACAGTTACTAAACTGCAAATATGATTTTATAAAATATAGGAAGAAAGCCTTAGATTAAAAAAAACAGCATTTAAATTGGTTTATTCAATCAGGAGTTAAGGTGCAACAGATAGACAACCAGATTGGTCAAAATTATATCACCTCTCTTTCTTCACCGGATTGATAAAGTGTATGGACTTTGCACATACGATCGTACGTGCAAAGTCCAGATCCTTGTAACTCTATAGAAGACAGCTGTAGAATGTAAACGGGCTTTTCTTACCTCACTATTTTCTTTAAGTGTATTTTATGTTTAAAATGTTCTTAATGCAACTCTATTTAGGATAATTTACTGAAAGCGTAATGATCAAATCACGTGACAATGTCGAATCAAAGAAAAATATAAAGTATCCATTAATATTATAAATGTGTAACTTTGTGAGGATGGTTGTTTGTTTTAATTTTATAGTTGTCTATATGAAAGAAATACCTTGACATACCTTTTTTTATAAAGTACGTAATGCTTCACACTGAATCCCGCACAAAGCACGGTAGACAGAGAACACCTAAGAACCTAGTATTTAGGCACTCCATTTCTATTAAGACAGGAGGTATTGCGTGTTGAAAACCTCAATTCAACGACGCGCTTTACATAACATTTATTTATTTTATTTCCTCAAGTGGGAATCGAACCTACAACCTGACGCGTTTATACGCACACTAGAACATCTTCTCCACAACAGACTCTAAATTAAATTAATTATCTTCAAAAGTTCACAAATCAATCATATTCAAAACTCACCCATATACATCGTATGTACATAATAAACCTCAAAAAGCACCAACATTAACTACTTTTACGTTGTTTCCAACAAAGCGTACCCAAGGCCACATTTGTAACAATAGCTGAAATACTCACGAAGAAAAAAGTCAGAACCGAGTTTCCTCCTTCAATGTCTTCCGATAGTCCATTATTTTTGGCAGCGGCGGAATTGGCTCGCTAATGCACCCATTGTTTGTATTTCAATGCTATATCGGAATAGGCTGACATTTGCTTGAGATAAAGTGGGGTTTGCTGATTGAAATTCTAGCCGGGTGCAAAGTATTTTAGTTGGTTCATATTATTTGATGTAAGGTTTTAGAGTATTTATAAATGGAAGGTTATAATAAAAGTCTACGATAGGGCCAAGGGGCACAAGCGTGGAAACGAACTTGCTCTGGCTACGAAGGGAAGCACGGCGCTGTGTTTTGTGACACACAATGTCATAAGATTTCAGCAGAAAATAGAGAAGTAAGAGTAGAGAAGTGTATTACCGATATAGGCATGAAGCTTAAAATTATATAGCTTTCAACTGTAATAATAGTATTAAGTAATTGTTTTTCTTATAGATTATTATTTAAGTACATAAAAATGAAAGTTAAATTAACTTTTAAATCAATATTTAAAATAAAACTTGGATGTAAGATTTGGCTCGAAGGGCATTTTTTATTATTAATTACATACACAAAGTTAAGTTATATGTTAAAGCTAGTTGAATGAGCAAACACCAATCACCCACGTTCACGTACTGTGCAAACTTAATAAGCCTTTCTTACCGGAAGTGTCTACCGGAAATAGGTACGATTAACATAGGCGCTCACCCTTCGGGCATTTCAAACCAATAATATTATCTTGCACATAAAAAATATACATATGTAGTACATATATCATTCTGACTTAAATTAGTGATTCATTCGAGGAGTCTCTAAGAAACACTCGCTGTATACTTGTGCTTGGTGAATAATTAAAACGATCTCAACTTTGTTCATCGAACATGATATATTGTGTCGTGTTGTCTTTGGAAGATTTATTGTTGACTATAAATCTGAACGCGGCTTCGCCCGCTGGCATTTACTAATCTGAATGATTTACCAGTTACTTAAATTCAATATCTGTCTATTAATAACAAAAATTGTATCGATTTTATACAAAACTGTACCAAAGTACCTAAGTAATTGAAAATAAAATTGTTATTGACAGTTTTTATACTTATACATCACTTGAAATAAGTCAAATATTTCAATGTCTATAGAAGCTTACCATATTACAACAGTGAAAACTACATTTAAATCGACCGTTCTGATACATAATAGGACAACATTTTATTTGAAGTTAAAGTATCTACATTAATATATTTTCTAATATGTACAAATAGGAGTAAATAAAATTTTTTTATATGTAAAGATTCACAGTGTTTGCCTATTTTGTAGCGAAATCGTGAATGTCTATGATAATTGTTCTGTTTGTTTAATATATTAGATATTATATATGTTTATTTGTACATTGTTATTTTGTTTATAGCTTCTTTATATATTGACCTGACTACTATTGATATATAACAGAGACACAAGTAATCAATTTTCATCGATATAAATACTAGAGTACAGGTTAAAGGTAAACGTTCACTTTACGGAATGTTGTAGCGTTAGGGCGCAGACTGATTCTTATTTCCTCGCTCTGGTAACGAAGTATGGTGCGGTGTGTATCTGTAATACTCAACACGCAATGCCTCAAATTCGGCGGCAAGTGGTGAACGAAACTGTCCTAATGAAAACAAGATGAGAAATTAAATTCTTAGCACGGGTTCCCAAATTCCTTCTGTCCACACTGCCATTTGCGGGATACAGCGTGAAACTAAATAATATTCACAATATGCGTGTTTTCAGCTTTCATTTTACTTTTTGGGTAAGTAGAGTGATTCAGATGTCAAAATACTATTCGCTTCTCGCCTTATATTACCTTTTGAGTGGCGGTATTTATCGTGCCTTGTTTTATCAGAATAAAGAATTTATCAGAATCAACACATCATTTAATGAAAATTATCCTGTCAATAAGCCATTCGAACCCACAACCATCGCGTGTCACAAGGTTACATATCTTCAACCCTATAGGTTATAGCTAGAAATAAGTCATAGAAGCGGTTGACGGCACAGACTATGCGGGAAATAATTTTTTCATAAAAGTGACGAGCGAATTAAATGCTTCCCTGAGCTTGATACGGGTGGAGAAAGTTGCCATTCTTTTAAGAAAACTTGGAATTTATGGACGCCTCATAACTCATGAGTTAATGCCGAGAAGACTTTTGGACTATAATAAAGAGGCGTCTTATAAATTGAGACTTTGTAGTAGTTTTACATTGTTTTACTAGAGATACTGATTTCTATAGTATACTGATAAAAGCCAATCGAGGAAATAATATATTTAATATTTTCGAATTAAATATTTAATGATTTCATTTTTTCAACAAGGCAAAGACGATAACTTAAATTCGGTGGAAAGTGCAGAACGCAAAGATGTCTTAAGACTAGGTTTTCAAGTCCCTCTCCTTACCCTGCCATGTTTTTTAGAATTCTTTGGATTTACTTAATTCTTTTTTTATTGCCTTGAATGGTGATCGAACCAACAACCTATCGCGTTTACAGTTATACGCTTGTGTCAATGCATCACGACTGGCCTTAAGGCATGCAATAAAAGTATCTTTGTTGTAAAAATAAAATCACCAAATAAAGCCTGTTCTAATAAAATGATGAAGATAAATCTTGAGATACGTTATTACATCAAAATTGCGTCTATAAGAAAAATGTTACTAATAACCATTCGTATACGTTAAGATAGAATGTTTGGAAGTTTCATAAGATTTGTCTACAAAAATGGTTGCAGCAGGTTCAAATCTTTATCAGAACACGTTTTTAGTAAAATTCAATTTCTATGGTTGTGAGTTCAATTTCTACTCGAAGCTATTAAAAATATTGATTTTCTTTGTTCTCTTTTTTTAACATCAAGCTATTTTCCCCCCTACATAGCAAGGTAAGCAGATGGAACCTTTGAACTTAGTGTTAAAACACTCCATTCCGCTTAAGAAACTTCCTTTCCCTACTTTCCGCTGAATTTTGGAGGCATTATGTACTAAGTGATAGAACTACACACCACGCTTTTCCTCGTTACCAAAGCAAGTAAAGAAATATTTAATTTCTCATTAGAGTAGACATCGATCCCAAAACCTGCCGCATTTACTCCTGCGTTACGACTGGTCTATATATTTTTATGTTGCTTTTATAAAAGCTAATTGTGGTGAAAAATATATTATTCAACGCACGTTTACATAATGTTAATAAGACGTTTATCTCTAATTCTTTTTGTTTGGCACCAACAGCTAGTGAATATCAAATGAGATGTCATGGAAATGAGTGATTACCATTACAAATATACGTGCAACTACACTTTACAGTAGTAATATTAAATATTTAATTTCCTCGAGTAGGAATCGAACCCGCAGTATTCATTGTATATGATTGTAAATAAAGATATATTTTTTAAATTAATATATTTGGTACTAAACACTGAATTATATTTTGAAAATTTGTGATTTTGAAATCTCAGACAGACATTTCTATTCTATTAATATGTAAAGATGTATAGATTAATTGAAGACAACCATTGATAATATATTTGGGCCATCGTGGCGCAGGGACGAGTGTAAACGCGGTAATTGTATGTTCAATTCTCACTTGAAATATTTTATATTTTCATTTGTTCGCTCCAGTAACGCAGGGCGGTTGAGTTTTGCCGTTCAACACGCTCCGCCTAAAGAATTTAGTGGAATATAGGGAACTGAGGTGTCCTAATGGGAACGGAGTGAATTCTAAATTTCCAGTTTTTCTCATACCTTAACATATGACATACCTTAACAAAAAATACAACCATTTATTAAGCAATTTTATGAAAAGTTTTAATAGCTTACTATGACTGAGAATATTCAACGAAACTGAAAAATTAAATTGGAAAGCTTTCCAGTAGTAATAAAGTTTCGGTTGAACACAAAGTAAGATTTAAATTTCATTGAAGTGCCCCAATCCATACATTTCACGATATTTCTCACTTGATTTGTTACAATTTTTAACTTTTTGATCGGTTTTAATACAATTGTCGTATGTTAAAAGTTTTGGAGGTGTGTATTAAAATGTGTAATTACATTATTTCTGTGGCATATCATGGCGGAGGGGTACAAGCTTGCGACTGTACACGCGGCAGGTTGTGGGTTCGATCCCTATTCGAGGAAATAATTATATTGTTTATTTTAATTTAGGAGAAATATTTGTTTGATAAAAATAATTTGAATTTCATGCACAATAACAGTATGGAAAGGAGCTGACAAGAAACTCAATAGTTGCTATAACTATTGACTTTCTTGTCGGCTCTTATCAGCGAAAATGCTTTCCGAGCTGGTGGTAGTTTTATGTTCATTTGACGATGCAAAAGTGCTTGCAAGTATTCTTGTATAAAGATAATTTTAAATTTTAATTTACATAACTTATCCGGTATATGGTATGACCATATTACCCACAACTCAAAAAGAGAAAATTATGCGTTTGACCTGTCTGTCTGTGGTAGTGTAGCTCCTAAATGAATCATTTGATTAAAATGCTGTTTTTTTTTCTATCAAAAGCCAGTTTCATTGTGATAATTCCTAAAAGTTTTATGAAAATAGGATTAACTACTTCTTCTCTAATAATTAATTTTTAGATGTTTAAAATTCTTAAAATTAAATTTCTAACTAAGATTTATTGTCTCGGTGTATGGAAGCAACGTGACCTATTTGCTACAGACAACCATTAGTTGCTATCATGTACGGTGTACTTACAACGCTGCAAATAACATATTTTGTATTACTAATATTTTTATTATATTTAAAATAGATTTCTTATTTTATAAAAAAATTACTTTAATGATACTTTTTTTATACCAAGGTACGCAGAGGGAACATGGGAACCTAATATTACGTCACTGTTGTGGCGCAGTAGCAAAAGTGTGTGACTATTAACAGTAATGGGTGCTATTCCCACTTGGAGGAATGGGCCTGAAAACACTCAAAACTATACTCAGTGTAAAATAGAGAATAGATTGTCTTAAAACTAGGTTCCTGTACCTAAATAAGGATCGAACCACGACCTGTAACGTTAAACAAAAAAAATAGAAACACAATGTTTTCTTTAGTCGGCGGAGAGTGGAGAACGGAAATGTCTTGATGGAAACTGAGTGTCTTAATACTAGTTTCTCAAGTTCCTTCTGTCTATTCCTGCCATGTACAAAATACAGTGTGATCGTGAAAAAAGTATAGATCTATTTCTAGCACCTGTTTCTGATATCTATAAGAACACTTCATATCGAATATGTAACCTGAGGCCTGTTGTGGCGCAGGGGCACAAGCGTGGGACTGTAGAACGACAGGTCGTGGGTTCGATCCCCACTTGAGGATATGAAATATTTAATATTTTCTTTTTAAATATTTAATATTCTCATTTCTACGCTCTGGTAACAAGGCAAAGCGCGGCGTTGACTTCCGCCACTCAATATACAATGCCTCAAATTCGGTATAAAGTGGAGAACGAAACGGAGAGTCTTAATACTAAGTTCTTAAGTTCCCTCTGCCTACCCTGCTATGTGCGGGGTACAGCGTGACGCTGAGTGAGTGAATATGTAACCGTTACAGCGAAAAAACGAAAACGCCCATATCTTGTTTAAATATACAGTAAGTAATTAGTTATATATTATGTATAATATTTAATATAAATTCTTCTTAAGTCATTCTTATTTGAATCTCATCAATCCCAAAGATTCCTACGATTACGTGAAAAGATTTTGCTGAGTAAAATTTTATAGTGTTACGATTATAATAAAGTTAAACAAAATACTTGAGGCTTAGGTATATTTATTAAAGAGCATCCGTGGCTCAGGGGCACTAGCTTGCGACTGTAAACGTGACAGATTGTGGGTCCAATAGCCAAAGAATGAAATAAATTATTTAATAATTTGATTTCTTTGCCATTTTGTTATCAGATAACAAAGCAAAGTGGGGCCTTAAGT
>DWMZ01001578.1:0-16011 GCA_018249855.1 Eueides tales michaeli
ACCGAGTTAATTGCGTATATTGAATTTTAAACATTTTTTAGGGAACCCGACGTTTCGAACACCTTAAAGTAGTCCGTGGTCACGAGTAGACACAGTCTACCATGGACTAATGTAAAGTGTGTAATGTTTAAAATCCAGTATACGCGATTAATCCGGTTAAAATTATTTTATTTAAAGTGTGTAACAATCGCGAAAATCAAATATACTTTTAGGTAATTTTACTTTAAATTTATGAATTTTTTGGTCGTCTACTGTATACTCGGCCGGCTTGGGCTCTATTTCAGTTTGAAGGAACTAACTAATAGCAGAAGCAAATTGTATGGGGAACCTGCGTAGCATAGAGGAAGTATTGACAATTAAAATGTTTCGAAATTTTCTCTGCGTCCCAACATGATACTTCCCGTATCATATTACTAAAAATAAAACATATACATAAATTTACAAACAATCAATTTTTATATAATGACTGAAAACAGCATCCGAAATATAAAAAAATAAAATATTTATTATTTTCTTTCTTTTCGCTCTGGTGATGGAACAACAAGGCAAAGCGTTAAACTTCGCCACTCAACACGCAATACTTCAAATACAGTGGAATTTAGGGTACGGTAATGTCTGAATGGAAATAAAATCTTAACAGTAGGTTCCCAAGGTTCCCAATGTACATGCAAAGGAAAACAGGGCTGTTTACCTTTTCATGTATCACTGTCATTAATAAAATAATAAAATGCTTCACAGTTATTACAATCTGGTGTCTAGTAGTTACTAATAAATAAAGTTATAAATACATTAATTAAGTCGTGTCGTGGCGTGGATATCTATTATTGAAGTTGAACTTCGACCTTTATCTCAGATCAGATGCATCAGGTCAGTAATAGGTCAACTGTAAAGTAGTTATTTATTTAATTATATATTTAAATTATTTTATTTGATGAGGCCTGTCGTGGCGCAGCGGCACAGAGTGCACGTGTGACTGTTATCAACAGGTTGTGGGTTTGATCCCCACTCGAGGAAATGAAATATTTAATATTTTCAATATAAATATTTAATGTTTCATTTCTTCGCTCCGGTAATAAGGCAAAAGCGCGGCGTTGATTTCCAGCACTCAAAACGCAATGCCTCAATTTCGGCGGAAAGTGGGGAACGTAAGTGGAACGGAATGTCTTAAAACTAGGTTCCCAAGTTCCCTCTGCCTACCCTGATATGTGCCGGATGCAGCGTGAAGCTGAATGAGGAAAGTATTTTGTATTAGTGAGACACTCGAAGGGCAACGGCACGTAATCTGACTGCAAAAACGGTATTTGTGGATTCGGTTCTCATTTAAGGGAATATTTATTATCATTTTTTCATATAAAGCGTAACGCGTACTGTGTTAAAAATTGGGTTGGCACTAGGTTCTTTGTGCCTCAGATTCCCTTTAATTTGCAATATGCGTAATACTAAGGCCAATCAACAGAGAGCTTTTTTTATATTTTAACTTTAGTTACAAGTTTAAAGCTTACTACTTTAATTTAATACGGTTCATTGGCTTTTACGCGAACAGGCATAATCATATTACCTGTACTGCTTTACTTGAAAAAAAATAGCATCCACACATAAAACAATATAGACACAGTACTTATAGTACTAGATTAAAGTGATACTAATTTTAAATATTTATTATTTACCTATGTAAAGAAACGTCCACATAAACATTTTTAAAAAATACTATAAATATATTGCCAGATTAAGAAATAAGGGGCCAGGTAGTGCGTGCCTACCCCTGAGTAACCTTGTGGAGTTTTACTAACAAATAAGTATCTCTGAAAATAAAAAAAATATATATTTTGGACAAACACATCTGCTCAAAGCAACAGACCAGACCCCTTCCAGGAAAATATACCTAGATAACAGCATTTATGTAGATATGTTGCATATTTCGTCATAAATATAAGTAAAGAAAAGAAGATCGAGTAGGACTCCATTTTACCTCTTAAGAATTATGCAAGCAAAATTGCGGGCTACAACAAGTATTTAGTATATAAAATATCCAGTACAATGCCTCAGGACTATCTATTGAAGCGTGACAATGTGATTGAGTAACAAACGCTCAAGCTTACATTTACCTAGAGATATCCAATGTCGTATCTTATATCATTTAATATGTTAACCTATGTCTACCCTAGTCTTGAAGTCTACTTACAAATTCAGCTTACTATGCCTGTTACTATAGTAAATTAAATTGACTATTCAAAACTACAGTTGTTATGGTATTTTTTTTTTGCTTCACGCTGTATCCCGCACAAGGCAGGGTAGGCAGAGGGAACCCGAGAACCTAGTGTTAAGACACTCCGTTCCATTTCCGTTCCCCAGTTTCCGCCGAATTTGAGGCATTGCGTGTTGAATGGCGGAACTCAACGTCGCGCTTTGCCTTATCACCAGAAATTATTCTATATATTTATACATAAAATTAAAGAATCTGTCTGTTGTTTCAAAAGAACCACAATTTTTTGAAGTGTCTATAGCTATTTAGACAATATCAGAACAAAAATAAGCAATTTCAAAATGTTCGTTTGTTTGTCAGAGGCAATCTTCGGAACAGCTGAATGGACTTTTATGGGGCTTACACTATCTTACTATCTAGCAAAAATAGAATACCTAATGGATAACCGTACCAGATTAATAATAATTATTTAATTCTCTAAGTAAGCTTAAATAATATGAATTAAATATTCGTATAGTTCAAGCGAGTAAAGCCGAACGGATCCGCTAGTAATCAAATGAAATGTTTGTTTAAATGAATCCAGAAACGTGGGCTAATTTTGTTTAAATAATATAATATCACGCAATATATATTTTTTAATAAAACATAGGCTCCCCCCCCCACCTCTCGGGGAAAAAGGAATAAAAATGAACCTGGAATAACATTTATTTTATCCTTAACGCCGTTACTATGGCACTCTAATAATTTAAACACCAAAATTGTTAACGCTTTTTCTTACATAGCCGGGTAGCCAGAGAAAGAGTTTAGAGTAAAAAAAAGGTTAAAAAAAAGTAAAACCAGTTTAAAATAATAAGTACGACAAGATTGCTACAACTTTTTTATATTGTAAATAGTCATACTTATATTGCCTTATTGTTTCTTACAATGGCACATTATAGGTTCTTATACTATAATATCGATATAATGTATTCTGCTTCGATAGACAATTCGTTTGTAACTATTACTGATGTACGAGTATAGTATAACTATACGTCGTATTCTACGCTCTGTGTAGTAAATCAAATAGAGCTAGACTATTGTAAACGGTAGTACTACTGAAGTGAATTGCGAAATACCTTGCAAGTGTGTATATTATTTTTTTGTTACTACATTTCTACGATGTAATTTGTTTTGATAAAATTTTATCCGAAATTTTATTAAAATACGAGAAATATATACAGTATCGTACACTGATATTTAATTGCATTTAATTTAATAATTATTTAAAAAAATATTTTATAAGTAAAATTTTAAGTATTGCAAAAATTAATTTGAGGGTATCGGATATAAGTACAACAGGCAGATAAATTTACGGACATAATTAATCGTATCTACAATAATTGCGTAATATAAGGTAAATAAAAATTTGTAAAACAGACGGAGAGAGACCTCAGTAATGCTTCAAGAATATAGTGTCTATGATACTGTAGGAAGGTCTGGTAAAAATCATGAAGATCCCTCGGAGGGCATGTAGAAAGAGATTGATAACAGTGGAGTATGCAGAGACCTTATCATTTGGCAATACATTTTCTCTGACTACCCCCTTACAGATATCAAAATAATATAATAAAAAGTGAATATGGTGTATCATTTTATTACGTAAAGTGGACTTACAATCAATTGTAACTAAACTAGCAAATAGTAATGATATTTGAATACTAACGCCTGAGGCTAAAGCAGGATTCAGCAATCGCTATTGATATGTCAACTGGAGATGCCTTCAGGCAACGTATAGGCAACCTTGGCGAAGTAATGATTTTATGTTATTCAGATTTAAAGGTTCACTTTTTTATGTTTTATTATTTATATTTTATTAAGTCTAACATAATTTTTTTTATATTTTATTAAGTCTAACATAAAATTTAGTAGATAGTTAGAAAGTAGAAAGTAGAAAGTGGAGTGAATTAACACTAACGTGTAAGAACACAGTTTTAAATTCTGCCACTCAACACGCAATGCCTCCAGAATTTGTCGAAAAGTGGGAAAGAGAAGTGTGTAAGTTAGAAAATAGAGTGTTTTAACACTAAGTTCCCAGATTCCCTCTGTCTACCATGTTATGCGATTTAAAAAATGCATTTGATAGACTTATGTATCTGTATTCAGCTTCACACTGCATATCGCACATGGTAGGGCAGGGAGGAGCTTGGGATTCTAGTGTTAAGACACTCCGTTTCATTTCCTTTTCGCAAAATTTGAGGCAGTGCATGTTGGCTTATTACCAACGTGACAAGTTGTGGTTTCGATCATTAGAAATATGAATCTAATGATCGAAACCACAACTTGTCACGTAGTTTCATGATTGCACTGCTACGCCATAATAGGCCTAACATGACAGATTTTTGTGTATATTTTTCGTAATTTCCTAGCTAATATTTGTAAAATATATAACTATTACTAAATAAATTAAATATTATACTACTACTGATACTTAAATGACTTTAAAAAGTAGCAAGTAACAAGTCCATATAACTTAATGGCATATAATTACCTTCTACAAGTTCCTATAATATTTAAAAACTGTCTCTAATTCATATTAAGACGATAACAGTATAATATACAACAATTCTAAATAATTAATCAATTTTCCCTAAATTATCTAAATACAAGCGGACGGAGCCGCGCGAGTCCTAGTCGCTACTATACACTACAATCAACAATCATCTATACAAAATTTTCCTCTTTCAACACAGAATGAAGACCATAAGTTTAAATTTCCTATACATAAATTATATGTTAGTCGTTAAATATCAAGTAAAGATCTTGCATTAACCAAATGGTACTTATACATACTAAATTAAATTTAGTATTAATTTAGTCTTTAACTAAACCAAATTAAGGTCGAAAATTAGTTTTATTTAGTATTTTAAAGCTTGTCTGGTCTGGAGCTGGTCTTGCGCAATGGCACGAGCTGGAACCTATTTTGTGTATTACAGAAGATTGTTACACCATTGTGGTGCATTTGAATCAAAGTCTACTTAAATTTGAAGGTCGTCACATCTCTGGGATTATTTTAGAAAAATCTGAAACCTTTTACTTTGATTTTTTCTAAAATATTAATCCATATAATAATTTTAGAAAGGTAATATACCACTTTGTGCAAAACATTTAGTTTTTTTAGCTTTACGCTATATTTCATAGCAACATTGCGTCTGCCTTGCTATGGAAACACTTCATACCCCAATTTCCGCCGAATTTAGAAGGCATTGCATGTTGAGTGGCGGCACTCATCTCTGCTATACCTTAATATTTTTACAAAAAGCATAAAATTCTAATGCCAAGTGAGATTTTAAGTGTGTCTTAGTGAATACAGACAAAACTTCGCGACCTAGTGTTAAGACACTCCATTTCGTTCCCAACTTTCCGCCGAATTCGAGGCATTGCGAGCTGAGAGCGGAACTCAACCCCGCGCTTTGCCTTATTACCAGGGTGAAGACATAAGAATATAAAATGTTAACTTAAAAATATTAAATATTTCACTAAATCGAATAGGGATCAAACCCACAACCTGTCGCGTCACATGTTTGTGCCTCTGTGCCACAACAGCCCTCAAAGTTTCAAAATATACTTATCGCTATCTAGTACAAGACCTTGATCTAGTGTTTTATCATTAATTCATAAACTTCAATTACCTAATATAATTGCTTTCCGCCATAATTGCTATTCACTTGTCGTTTTAAAGTATTGCTACTTTATGATTAATTTAACTTTATTCATTGTGGGTGTTATTAAATGAATATTTTAATAACAAATTTACTAAATAGTAAAATTAGCAATTAAAAATTAGGGAAACAGGAAAATTTAAATCATTTTAACATAGTCTTTTTTTGGCTTTCACGCATTTATCGTGTGAAAGTTAAAAAAAATGGCGTCGAAGTGCAGTGGAACTGTATATAAGTGATTATGGGTTCGATCCAAATATTGAGAAATGTTTATATTATGTTATTTTTATTACATATAGTTGTTACGGTTATAGATTCAATTTCCACATGAGATTTTTTTTAATTATATTTTTATTTCCTCGTTCTAGTAACGAGCAAAGCGCGGCGTTGAGCTCCGCCACTCAACACGCAATGGCTCAACAAATCGACGGATATCGGGAAGCCAAGTACCTTAACGCGGAATGGATTGCTTAACACTAGGTTCCCATGTTCCCCTGTCCTAAACCGCTTGCCCAGACAGGATACAGCGTGAAGCTGAGAGGGAAAAAAACATCGTTCTAATGATTGAAACGTGAAATTGAACTCCGTCACTCAAGACACAATGCTTCGAATATTCTGTGAAAAGTGGGAAGCTAAGTGTTTTAACACTAGGTTCTCTCTGTCTACCATATGTGGGAAAAAAGTGACGCTACATTCTGCTTATACTCTCTTGTTTTATAACGTAATAATGAGAGTACAGAGAAATTAATCACTGACCTTTTTCATTCATGATTATAAAATTATTAATCTACTAGTATTCTCTTAAATAAGGTCATACTATGGTCTATTTAAAGCGGTTTCGCAAATTCTAATCAGCATATACTTATTGGATTGATTCGATTTCACATTTATTACAGTCGTATAATTCTGGCATAAATTTAAACCAACGCCTTACCCACAGATTTGACGCGCTAAATAAATTTGTATATCATTATGGATCTATGAGGCCTGTCGTGGCGCAGTGGCGCCAGCGTGTGGCTGTAATCGACAGGTTCTGGGTTCAATCCCCAGTCGAGGAAATGAAATATATAATATTTTTCAATTTAAATATTTATAGTTTCATTTCTTCGCTCTGGTAATAAGGCAAAGCGCGGCGTTGAGTTCCGCCACTCAACAGTCAATGCCTCAAATTCGGCGGAAAGGGGCTTCCTAAGTTCACTAAAAAAAGTTAAACTAAAAAAGACTTTAGATGGATATAGTAATACATACATATACATGTACCTATGTAAACTAATATTATAAAGCTTTAGAGTATGTTTCATATTGTATTTTGTATATAGTAATGTAAATGAAGAAAACCTAGTGTTCAGACACTCAATTTCCCACTTTCCTCCTAATATTCGAATTATTATATGATGATGGTGGAATCCAACGCTGCGCTTTGTCTTGTAATCACAAGAAAATAGAAAAATCAAATTTTGCTTTCCTTGAATGGACATCCAATCCAGAATTATCAAGCTTACGAAGGCAATGTGCCACAGCGCCGCGAGGGCCTTAATAAATTAAACCTTACATATAAATAAATAAAATAGTACAAATATACGTTGAACTCAAATATTCCGAAGTACTTACTTCTAAGCCAGGTACATTAATTTAATTGTTACACAGCTGTTTATTTACTCCTACTCATTAGTGTAGGAGTTTGTAACAGGTTCAATTCTACCTGATTATGCATAGTTAGTAGAGCAATCGACACATATATATATATATATATATATATATATATATATATATATATATATATATATATATATATATATATATATATATATATATATATATATATATGTAGCAAGCTTTTGCCCCTGCGCCACGACAGGCCTCAACTCAAGTTCATATTACTACTCACTCAATAAATGCAATTTATATTCAAAACATAACTTTAAATGATGTTATTACACGACGAATTTTGCAAATTGAAACGAATGGGCGAATTAAGTAGAATACGATATTTCCTTGCATAAAGTAATAGCGCAGTAGTTTTGCGAAAAAATAAGCATAATTTGCTCGATCTTGACCCAATTGTAGGCACGCAAAATATTCTAGACTGTATAGTGTTTAGCAAAAATAAATCTTAATACTATAAAATTAAGCACATTTTGCAATAGCTGCTTGTGTTTGTAAGGAAGTTGCGATATGTCTGTTAGTTACTTTATGTTTAAGGGTTCAATTTACGAAGTACAATAAAGGCTTTTATATAAGAAGAAAGAAAAATCTAAATAAAAAAAATTAAATCTTACATAAAAAGTTTAAAACCATATTTATAAATTTTGAGGCCTGTCCTGGCGCAGCGGCACAAGCGTGTGGCTGTAACCGACAGGTTCTGGGTTCGATCCCCAGTCGAGGAAATGAAATATTCAATATTGTCAATTTAAATATTTAATGTTTCATTTCTTCGCTCTGGTGATAAGGCAAAGCGCGGCGTTGAGTTCCGCCACGTATTGACATTAGGTAGACAGATGGAACCCTTGTGGGAGGGAGGGCAAAGGGATACAGCGTGAAGAAAAAAAAAAAGGAAAAAAACAAATATTTATAAATCACTGTTTGAGAACGTCGTGGCGTATGACGACAAGTGTGCGACTGTAAACTCAGGTTCACTCGGTTTTGGGCTAGATTTCTCGTTCTAATAACGAGACAAAGCGCAAGCGCCACTAGCTATTGAAAGAAAAAAGTGCGTCACGTCAACATTTTTATGCAATGAACTGAAGTTTGCGAGGAATTTCTTTTTTATATATAAAAAAGAAATTCCTCGCATTCCTTTTATAGTATACTATAAAATACAAGTTTTTCTAAGATGATACGAATTTTGAGATAAATTAAGCGCTTTCATACCTTCCTCAAGCACCCTACACACTAAATTTCAACCTTCCTATAATAAATAAGAGAGCATTGTCTCTCAGTCACTTAGTAACGAAAAAGTTTTAGATGCTGGCTTATATATCATATAGTGTCGGTAACAAGGGGGTATCTAGAACACTTTCCTCACCAGGTGTACTAACAATATGGTCAAGGGAAGCCGCTGGATATGGAGCACGTAAACCGATCACTATAGAGAGAAATCTATGTCCAGAGTGGACGTCAAAAGGCTGATGATGATGATGATGATAACAATGATAAAATCTTTTTTTCAACAATGATAAAAAGTTCATTTACAATGATTTTTAGTTTAATAACTTCAAATAGCTGTAAGTATCAATTGTCTTGGATCTAAAAGTGAAACAACCCATTCCTCACAGAAAGTAAGTCTTAAAGCAGAAAGCAATTTTTCCCATTTTGGAGACAATGTAAAAAAAAATGTTAAAACTTGTTATATTTCATGAAACGAAATACTCGCTTGACCAGTTCTTGCAACTTTTTACCGTTGTTTTAAAAACGGCGACGCAATTATTGTCCCAGGTCGGGGTGTCTGGAAATTGAAGACGATTTTCAAGCAAAAATCAATTTTAATTCTCAAGAAATAAGTTATAATTTTCAACAACGTTTCGATGTTGCGTGATTAAGGCCTGTATCAATTTATCTTTTCATACAAAACTTTGTTTATTCAAAAACTGCTACTTTTTCATGTCAGTGGGTGTATTTTTAAACTGTTGCTTTCGTTTTCTTTGTTGATGATAATAAATTTAATTGAAAAGAATATTGTTGTTGCATTTTACTTAATAGTTAAATTCATTTTGAACCTTTAAAAAAGGATATTATCATCTTGGCATGTTCATATTCATATTGTACCTAATATTAAATTAGATATTGGAAAAGAATTTGTTTAGTTTTATTATAATTACGTATGCTAAACTACGTAAGTGTACAGTTTATGTTTGTATACAAATTTCTCCTACACAAAGTAGTATATTTCGACTTAAAAGGATTTAACCAAGTTTTATCTAAATCGATACTCGCATAAAAAATACATATAATATGGTAAGGTGCGGTGTTGAGTTCCGTCAATAAATGCAAAAGGAAACAGAGTGTCTTAACACTTAATTCTCTCTGCTCACGCCTTTTGAGACATATGGTTAAGCTATTTCTTTTTAATATAAGCCTGTACACTATACAACACATACGTATATTTATATGTATTTACATATATTTGTAACGCATCTATAAAGCCGTTACCTCCTAACATGATCAACGTCACGAAATCTAACGGTTCACATTGATATTCATTGTTCGACACCAGTATCGAACCTAAAACACGGCCTAGGCACAAACGTGTCTAGGTTACTAGTGAGAATCACTGATTAAGTCACGATCTGTGGGAAAATAACTGGCCTATATAATGCTTTATCATAATCAATATGTGTTATTTATAATAATATATTACAATATGTTGATATAATGTTTAATATGAGGCCTGAGCATAAGCTTTTGAATGTAAATGCGACAGGTTGTGTGTTTGATTCCCACTCGAGGAAATGAAATATTTAATATTTTCAATTTAAATATTTATTTTTTGATTTTTTCGTTCTGGTAACAAGGCATAATGTGGCGTTGAGTTCCGCCATTCAACACGTAATGCCTTAATTTGGTGGCAAATGAGGAATGGAACGGAGTACTTGAATGGGACCCTCCTTTACTCAGTTACCTCTGCCTACCCTGACATGTGCGGGATACAGATTGAAGCCGATATTGATATAAAAAAAATGTGAAATTTATGATGAATGAACTGTAACCAGATTTAAGTGCAGTTTGCACTGTTATTATTTGGCTACCTTTCTTAAGCATATAGTAATTTTATTTTTTAAACATATAGTGTTTTTTTTACGTCTATTTAAAATGTTCGACTATATTTTTTTTATTAATTTAGCTGAAAATTTAATTTTCTATATTTAAATATTGTCATAAAAGTGATAATGCTATTCGATCAAGAAAGTAATTAATAAAAAAAATGAAGTAATTCAAGCGGACAAAGCCGCGGGCAGGTCGCTAGTAATATATATAAATTTCAAAGACGTCTGTCTAACACTTCAGCCTTACAACACGTGTTCAAAATAATCAAAGTGTATTATGATTTAACGAACTATAAACATTAAATGCAGGTATCATTACAGAAATTGATAAATAATTGTTCTACGGCGAAGTTCTCTTGATGCTGTCATGAATCGTAATGTTGGGTTCTAGCTTCTCATACTGAATGTTTAATCACTTTTGCTTGTGTATTTTAATTTACTAGCTATTAGCTGCGGCTTCGCCTGCTTGGTCTATTGGCTTATTATAACTTATATTGTGAATGTATCTTAGTACTAAAATGCCTAAGGTAATTTAGACCGTAAGAATGAATCCACAGTAGATAATATTGAAACGTGATGTAATAGAGCTTTTATAATGGAAATACTAGCACAATATCTAAGACACAGATATAAACGTTATATAGAAGATTTAAAAAAATATATACATATACTAAGTAGAGAACGGAACGGAGTGTCTTAATAATAGGTTCACTCTGCCTACCCTGCCATATCCGGGATACAGCGTGAAGCTGAAAAAAAAAACAAAAATATTATAGTTACAAAATCAAAATCAATCAAAATCAAAATATTCTTTATTCAATTAGGCCACTACAAGCACTTTTGAATCGTCAAGTTATATAGAAATGTCTGTAGTGTCAGTCCTACAGGAAGCTACCACCGGCTCGGAAGGCGGGTCTGCTGAGAAGAGCCGGAAAGAGAGAAACTCAACAGTTGCTCTTTTCAAAATATCAATTAAAGAAAATATATAACATAATTAGCTTCCTGAATGAGTACCAACAGCATTTGATCCCACGCATTCTTATCATGGTAATATTCTTGAATTGAATTACAAACTTAGTATATGCAATAGAACAAAATTAAAAAGAAAGTAGAGAAATAGAGTGATGCGTCACTAAATTAGTCACGAGATACGTCAAGATTAAAGTACCCAATACTACAATTACAATAAACACTTTTATTTTTAACTATCACCCGTGACTTATAAGCACGCTCCGTTCAATTCTTTTTGTTTTTTTATTCGATAGTTTAAAAAAATCAAGATACTGTGATTAGATAATAACCTTTGTCATTAAACTTTGGAAGCAAAAAGTGTTAGGGTTGTCTATAAAAATAACATTAATATTTTTGGTATAAATAATAAATATTTATACTAAAAATAATAAGAAAACATTTAATAATTCGATAATATCTGATTTTTTTAATATATTAAAACTATTTTTTAAAATTTTCTCTTCTACAAATTTTTTTTAAGTAAAAATCTATTGCCTCTATACAGTACTACTAAATAATTTAGGTTTTTCATATTTTTGCTACTTTCATGACTATAGTCAAGCAAATTCATCAAATAAATTGCTTATAATGAAATACCATAACGTTGATACGAGGTCTTTGTGTCAAAACAGGATGACGTCAAAACAGGATAACCGTAAACACTTTAACAGACTAAACGCAGTATTTTAAATCAAAAATATTCTTTAAAATTCATTTTAACTTTAATACTATTAATTATTCCATTATATATATAAGTATATTTCCTTATATATTCAAACTTATACTAAGTACAGAATATAATTTGATATATTGATAATTATACCCATGTTAATCGTGGTGCAGAGATAAAGGTGTGTGACTGTAAACGCAACTGGTTGTTGAGTCTATTCCCGCTCGAAGAAATTAAATATTGAGTATTTTCATCTACTTGCCCTGATAACGAAACTAAATCAAAACGCAATGCCTCCAAAATCTGGTGAAAAGTAGGTACCGAATGTGTTTTGATTGGAAACGGAGTGTCTTAGCTCTATGCTTCCAGGTTCTCTGCCTACCCTGCTATGCGAAACACAATGTAGAGATACAAAAAATATTAATAATAACTTAGTATAGTGTGGTAACCCTAATCAAGTAGGCTAGCTACTGTGCGGTAAAGCAAGTCACGACTTAAGAAATAACTAATAATGATTGTAGTTTGAATTATCGTTATGTATAGCCCGCGGTTTGCCTTCGAGAAAATTAGTTTTTTGGACTTCGTATCCCAATTGAGGTAATATTTATCTGTGTAACTTATTTTTTCTATCATACTTTAATAATACATCTAATTGAGTGTAAAATATCAAATAATAATTTTATTATTCTGATTCAATAAGCAATATATATAAATATTGACGGGAAAATTATGAACGGAATGTTTTCTTTTCAGCTTTCATATATGTATACCGCAAGAAAGAAGATAAGAAGTTAGTGTTAAGGCACTACATTTCGTTCCCTACTTTTGGCCAAATTTGAAGCATTGCGCAATGAGTTGTGGAACTTTGTCTTGTGACCATATCGAAGAAGTTATAATAAATGTTAAATAGATATTTTATTTCCTCGAGTGGGAATCGAATGTGCAACCTGTAGCACTTACAGTCGCACGCTTGTGTTCTTGCGTCACGACGGCTATTTATACACAAATGGTTATTATAAAATGATTTATTGGAAAAATGAGTAGTAAGAGAGGCAAGGGGAGAACTCGGCAGACCTTTGAAAATACAGTCTACGATACTGGAATAGGGTCACGTATAAGGCATGGGAACCCCCCGCATTTATGAAGAGGTTGATGACAGTGGAGAAGGCAAAAGAGGTATGCCGAAACCGTAGTTTGGCCCTCCGTTCTCTCTGCATACCCAGCTAGAAATATAGCGTTAAACTAAGTTGAGTTATTAAAATTGTTATTATTACTAACACTTATTCAGTGAAAGTACAATACTAAGCTCCCTATGGTTGTCCTTGGAGAGTACGTATCTAGGCAAGGTGAGCCTAGTGTTAAGACACGCAATTTGAGACATTGCGTGTCAAATGGCGGTACTTAACACCGCAATTTGTTTTGTTACCAGAAGTAGAAAATAAAATAACAATTCCCTTTAGTGTGAATTCACCCTACAACCGTCTCATTTGAAGTCAGATGCTGTGCCATTACGACATTATTATATTTTTTTATATATTATTCATGCAACATAAACTTTCCTTTAAATTTACTCTTCTTAAAAGTTTAAATGATCATAAAATTAAACTATTTTTAATTCAATAACAATAACAAACAAACCAATTATATTTCAATACGATACAATATCGTATTACAGATAACATCGTTGAAACAAACCTGGGGTTTCTTTGGTTAATTAGGGACAAATTGAACGTTTACAGCCAACGATAGTATAGGATGCTTTGATTTATAAGCTTAAGCGATTGTTAATAAGCTAGGCTACCCTGCTTTACGAGGTCCGGGGTGAATTTAGTTCCACGCTGTATCCCCCATGTGACAGGGGAACTTAGGAACCTAGCGTTAAGACACTCCCTCCCACTTCACTACTTTCCAAACTTGATACATCGCGTGTTTAGTGGCGTAACTAAACGACGCGCTTTTATTTATAATTTAATTACAAAAATTATACCAAAATAAGTAGAAAAGTAATAAATTAAACAATTTTACGTTCAATTATTTTTGCTTATATATTATAAATATTAAGGATTTGTTTGGCTTAACAAAAACTAACTAAACATGATGTATTTATTAAGTAAGGATAACAAATAGGCTTAATTAGGTATAAAGTTCATCTTATTATAAATTTTAAAAATAGTCATGTATTATAAAAAAAATATGTAGTGTGTGTATGTGTGTGTATGTGTGTGACAATAAAAGCTAGTAGTATAGATGATCACTCGTAAACATCGTTAAATTAAAATCAATTCATTAAAAACGTTTTGTAAGGTTAACAATATTTTAAATAGATGAAGACTGTTTAATTTAGGGGAATATTACATGTTTTAAAAATAAAACTTGCATTGAATATTGGAGCAACCTTTATCTAATCAGATAAGATAAATGTAAATAAAAAACTAATTCGTTCGAATTTTAATTTCGCTATATAAATATTGATATAGCGAAATTAAAATTCGAACGAACTCTCAGAGGCGTGAGTCTAAGGCTTATAACGTTTACAAGTATAGTAAATGTACAAACGTACTGTACTTTCTACGTGTTCCTTCTGAATAATGAAATATCTGTGTAACAAAGAAATCTTACAAAAGTTGCTGAGAAAAATAGAGAGTTAATTTGCTACATTCGAAACTGAGTACACAAATACTAAGTTAACAATCAGACACTGTAACATAACGTCTAGACCAAACTACCAGACTACTGAAAAGAGAATCAGTATGTATTCTCACATATCGCTATCTCTCATTACTTACACCACTGAAGATTGCTGTTAAAACAGACGGTCTCTTTGATAGTGGCTTGGAATCTGACACCTCTTGGTGAACCGACTGAACTTTAACATTGAAATAATAATCACTACTAGTTGGTATTATATGAAAATCTTATTTAATATATATTATATTAGATATTTTTTATAATTTAGGAAAAAAAAAATATTAAGGCTTTCCACATAATATGGAGCAGAAAGAAGCTTATGACAAGACATTCTTAACCTTTGGTATAGAATACAAAACTTTCGTCACATCTGGTTGAACTTAATATGATTGTTATTTCAAATTCATTACAATAGTAAAGAAGTTTTTTATTTTTTTCATATTTTTGATTATATGGTTTAGTAAAGCTTTATGTGGATATTCATATGATTGCTTTCCGCAAAATAAATGTGAATTATAAAATCGATAAAATATAATAATATTAATAGACTAGATAACAGATGGTGTCTGTAGTAGCGCAGCGGTGTGCGACGCCCACTCTCAGCACACGCAAAGCCTCAATTTCGGCGGAAAGTGGAGAACGAAACGGAGTGTCTTAACTCTAGGTTCCTAAGTTCCAAATGCCTGCCCTGCCATATGCGGTAGACAGCGTGAAGCTTATTTAGTGAATAATAGTAAAAATCGTGGCACAGTGGTATAAAATATGACTTTAAACAAGACAGCTTGAAATTAAATTTATACTCTCAAATTAAAAAAAAAAATTTCATACCAAATTCTGAAACAAATCTCTATTACTAATTTGACCAATACCTACATATATTATTAGACATTGGCCATTAAGAACCAGTTACTTCGAGACAAAAGCTAAACACTACACAATGTAAATAGCAAAAGCAACAAAGTGTAATAGACCTAGCCT
>DWMZ01001579.1:0-16009 GCA_018249855.1 Eueides tales michaeli
TGCACCACGACAGGTCTCATAAATGAAAGTATTAAATATACACCTATAACCTACGAGTTTGTCTTTGACCCTACACCACTACAGACTCACATCTTACAATAAGAAACAAAAAATATGTTATAGCAATTTTTTCATTACCTGCCTTAAAAATTTCCGCAATAGTAAAAAAACTAACCAAAGAATATATTAAGTACAACATTTTTTATAAGCAACACGCAACTTTAATAATGTGGCCAAAGTTTTAATTAAAGTTCAAGACATAGCCTTTAGGTACGTAGAATAGTTGTAATAAACAAAAATTTTGGAAGCTTATTGCAAAAGTTCTTGCCCTGAAATACACGTGTGAGCTACTTATATTCTTATCTATATCTATATTAATATAATAAAGATGATTAAATGTTTGGTTGAAATTTAATATTTTAATATATACTTAGACTATACTGTATAAAGATCTTTTCTATATGTAGGTATCAAAGAAGACTATCTATTGTCTATCGTTTCTACGTATCTTAATGTACCTGCTCTTAGTAGTACTTAGGTACTTTGAAAATGTTATCAATGAATATTTTATTCATAGTAAGTCTTAACACAATTTATATTTTGAACGTCAAACTTTTTACAATCAATTCACTAAAGTTTGCCTTAGACGTGAGATGAACCTGAGAAAGAAACTCAGCAGGACAATTTTTTTTACAGATACTTAGATGCTTACACTATTTAATAGTGACGATAAGACATCTAATAGACTGTAGCAAGCATTTAGCGTTTGCGTCAAAGATTCCCAGGCGCGCTGCTATACAACCATGCTTCTGTTACGGAGAGATGGAGAAGCTACTTCATCATGACCCATCCTTGACGAAAGTAATTACGAAGAATTTTCTTCGAAGAATGAAAATCGGAAAAGCGGTGGGACCTGTCGATATTCCGATTTACACATTGGAGAGATGTCTTGTTTTCATTACCCTTATTTTCAAGAGCAAGGGCAGTGTTTAAGATTGTGGTAGTTATAGGGATATTAAGCATATGAGTCGCATCATAGAACTCTTTGAGAGTGTACTGTTGTTTAATAAAGATGGAGTACATATGAGTCTCAATATGGATTTCAAATTGAGATTTAGAAACAGTACACATTTTTTAATGTTTTTGATTTTTACCCTTTTAATAACTTATTTATTATTGCCGATACTATTTTTATTACTTTTAAATGATTTTATATAATTACCATCTACTGTAGTAGGTGTTACAGAAATTTAGACTGGAAAGTTAAATTACATTACATAACCCAAATTAAAATACCGTAGGATATAATACTATATAAATAGCTAAAGCAAACAAAACCAGCCGTTTCCACGTCACTTATTAATCTTATCTTTCAACCGCAAAAGCTTCTAACCTAAGTTTATTTACCAAACCGTCAATGTGAGATCCTTGCTGAAATTTGAAGTCAATTCAGAAGTGATGAAGAAACATAACGAAGAATTAACAGAATCAACGGGGTCGCTGTTCAAAAATAAATCAGCTTTCACAGTTTTTGTGTTTGATAGCTGTCTATCCTGCTCTTTAGCAAAAAATAAACAAGTCAAGTATAAGTCAACGTCATGAACGTTTTTATAGGACTTTATGCGCCTGCCATGCGCAAGGGCATAAGCGTGGTTGTGTTTTCGATCCACACAAGGACATGAAATAATTGGAACGGAATGTCTGATCACTAGGTTAACAAGTTCTCTTTGCCTACCTTTTCATGTGCGGAGTACTGTGTGAAGCTAAAATAAACCCAAAATCTTCAAAGAGAACAAATAAAAGTTAAGGAATCTTTAAATTTCCAACTATGCTCATAAAAACTATCTGGATTTACGCAATTCCTACATGCAGGGTAAAAAATTACAATATTACATTATTGTCGATAGTTTATTCTCCAGATTTCACTCAATTTCGAAAAACGTGCATGTTTAGGTTTCATTTCAAATAATTAATAAAAGTAAACGGAATAAATGATTAGAATGTTTTTGCTCTGGTATAAAAACAAAGTGTGGTATTTTTCCGATGCTTAATTAATAGCAATGACCTGAAATTCGGACAGAAAATTACACTAAAAAAATTAAAACGGAACCTAAAATAAAATTTTATGAATATCCCGCACTATTTTCTACTGAATTTTGAATTTTAGAGACATTGCGTACTTAACGTTGCGCGTATCAAATCAAATTCATTACCATTGCGTGTAAATGAAAGTATTAAATACTTTATTTTCCCGAGAGGGTATTGAAGCCACTACCTGTCACGTTTACGATCGTAAATATGTGCTCAAATTATAAATATAAATAATAACTAATTAAAGTATTACAATTTTATAGGCAATTACTTATAGGCTACCAAAGCAATCGATATCCCACTACGCAATAGCATCGCTCCCGTGGGAGCTACGACGTAGTAACGTACTTCTACGCTAGCAATTTACCTGCTACGAAATAACATTTATGAAATTCAGTTCGTGTTCCATGATTGCAATTTTTGTTATGTTATAGCATCAAAGGATTTGTTTCTACCTTTCTTTGAAGAAAGGATGACTTTATATTTAGTGTTTTCAAAAAAGTTTTAGAGTTCTTTTTAAAGTTTAACGTATAGGGATTCATCTACTTATCAGTGTTGTCTATCTAACTCATTTATATGTTTAAAAAGGTTCGAAATGTTGAGATTTATTTGTGAAAAAAGTGTAAAAAATTGTTTAACGTGTCGTATAATCATGTAACTTTTCTTTTAACTCCGCGTCCTCACGTCATCCACTTAAATTCCCTGCATAATGTAGCGCCATTTGGACGCGTGAAGGAATGAGGCCTCACGCTGTTGCATATGCTCTTTCATTATTTTGAAATTTAACATTATAAGTAAGACGTATGTGACGAATGTGAGGTTATGGAATGTGTACTCTTTTGCGAACATGAATTCAATATTTTTTTTCGTTCTGGTTAAAACAAAGCGCGCTGTTGAGTTCCGCCACTTAATGTCTCGAATATATCTTTTTCTGCTGAATTTTCGAGATATTGATAATGTGAACTCAATATCTTAAAAATTCAGCAGACAAAGAGAAACGGTGTGTAAACAATGTGAAGCAAAATATTTATTTTTGTTAAGAAGGTAGATTAAATATATTTTTCACAAAAAATACAATTCATTTATTTTGACATATTTGTTTTTGCTGCGTACATTGGATGCGTCACTCAATTCTTGGATATAGGCCCATGTTTAAGGTATAAATTTTAAAAAACAGATCACCATTTTATATGATTTGACACCTTCTGGTCATAGCAGGGTAGGCAGAAGAAACTTGGGAGCTTAGTTTTAAGACACTCCATTCCGTTACCCGATTTTAGCAGAATTTGGGCATTACCTCTTGACTTACGAAACTCAATGTCGCGCCTTACCTAATTATAAAGCGAAGAAAATGAAAATATAAAATATTTCATTTTCTCGAGTGGAGTTTGAACTCACAACTTGCCGTTTCTTTTGTCACAAGATTGCTCCTGCGCCACGACAAGCCTCGAACATTTTTTTCTTCCTTATATTTTATCCTAAAAGAAATATAAGGAAGAAAAAAAATGTCTAACAAATAAATTAGTGTGCACCCAAATTCGAATTCTTATGAGTCAAGTGGTAGAACTTACAGCTTCCCTTTTTTATGAACTGTAACCCCAAGTAATGATCGATTTTTCAGTTCACACGTTGCTTCAAACGAATTTCAATAATATGATTTATAACAAAAGTCTAATAACATCATTCACTATTACTACTTCAAGCTGTTTTAAAGTTTTACTCTGAATTTTCGTTTATGCCTCGGATATGAAACTGGCAGGCATCCAAATAGTCAGGAAACACCTCGTCTGACTGTTTACCAGACGGGTGGTCATAATTATATAATTGACAAACATTTAATTTGATATTATTGGCCTATCTTGCGTACTCTTGAAAGTATAAGACATGGTTTTTTACTCAGTATCTAGCATATAGCAGGGTGTTTAGGGAACTTGGGAACTTGATGTTGATAAGGCATTACTTTCGCATTAACACACTCTGTTTCCTATTTCTTGTGGCATTGTATGCTTAGTGGTGAGGCTCATCGTCCCGCTATGCCTTTTTGCTAGATTAAGAAAAAATTATATATTTCATTCGAGGAGTGGGAATCGAACCTACATACAACCTATCGTTTTTTCAGACCCCATCATTTGAATTTATTTCTATATCACAAAATATTATAAAAATAAATGAAATATTTGAATTTAAAGATCTTTTCTAAAAGTGCATACGCACATTACGTTTACTATAAATGAAACAAACCAAAAGCACACCACAGTATTACACCCATTTTCTAATTTTAAAATATTTACAAATTTAAAAAGTATTTAATAAACAAAGTTATAACTGCATTTAATTTTAACTTTTCCCCAGAACGTTATCCACATATGAAACTGGCAGAACTCCAAACATTCGGAAAACACCTCGTCTATCTGTTCACAAGTTGCCTTCGCGTAATTATCTGATAACCGTTCCAACTTGGATATGTTTACTAGTTACTTTGTAATATAGTTACTTTGTAATATAGTTATTTGCGAAAAGAATATAGTTTCCGTGCTTTAAGAGAAAAACAGAATACTTCTCACTTTGTTGTCCATGTGTCAGTCAAGACCGTATCTCCTATCAGTCTGCCTCCTGCCTAAATATAGTATAGTATTCATTCTTCAGCTTAATAAAAAAACATTGAGTTAAAATTTAAATATAAATTTTAAAAGCTTGTTGAAATCATACAATTACATTAATGACATGATAAAGTAATGCCGTAATGAAGTCCCTACGTTAAGTAAATTATAATAAATAACCTATTATATGAGGGCCGTCTTTTCGTTATATCAGAGACGAGTCGTAGCACGCAACCTCGTTTGTGTGGATTATTTAATTCTTTAGCTTCACACTTTGCACAAGTTTCCAAAGTTCCCTCTGTATACCTTGAAACTTTGGAACCTTGCGCATTTCCGTCAAACGCAATAAGATGTTTAGTGGAGGAATTCAACGCTGCGTTATGCCTCGTTACCAGAGTGAGAAAATGAATATAGTAAATATTTGATAACATCTTGTGGGGATCGAATCCACAATCGGTACATTAACATTCGCACGTTTGTAACCCTGCGCTAGGCGATTAAAGAACTGAACTGACCACGATTTTATTATGCGTTTTTCTATTATCTTCCCAGTAATGGAAGATTTTTATATATGTATATAGCACATCTTTCAATAATTATAGCACATCTTATTTTCAAAGAAATTTATATGATATTATTCATAAATATAGAGTGATATTACATAATAATCATTCGGTAAAACGGATACGGAGACGGTAGATAAAATAGTTTACCCGCGGCTCATGCAAATCACTTTTATTCACGTCATAGACGCATTTGTATTGTTCGAACTGCTATTTTTAGAAAACTGTTTAGTTTCAAGATGTATTACGCTCATGGCAGGTATAGGGAACCTGACAACCTAGTGTTAAGACACTCCGTCTCCATTCAGATGGTTTTGGCACCCATTTTCCCTCCGAAATTGTGTTATTACTTGTTCAGTGGCGGAGTTCAACGCCACGCTTTGCCTTATAACCAGAGAGAGATTAATGAAATATTGAATACAGTCAATACAATTGAATCAATATATCGAGTGGGGATCGAACCCAAACAGAGAAAACTAGTCTTATTGTAACGGTAAGAATAGGTTCCGATTCTTAATTATATAATCAAATACTACCATACTAAGCAACAATGACGCAAAAAAGGTAACATAGTGTTATTAAAAGGCAATTCCGTAACATGACAATGTGGAATGTTGTGAACGTAGCGTCATTCGAGAGCTGGGCTTAAATTTAATAAGTAATATTATATAGAACTGCTTTAAATATTTTGTTTAATAATTTGAGTAAATATATTATGAATGTTTGAGTTTATACATTACTTTTTATTATAATAATGTAAAAAAATAATGTAGAACAAGCAACCCGCCTGCGGCTTCGCCCACTTTAATTACACTTAATTATTTATTTTTCTTAATAGAATATTACTTTTAAGATAAGATCTTTACATAGATATCTAAATAAATAAAAAATATAGCTATTTTATCGAACATACAACTTGCATTTTAAATGGGCGCAACTTTTATATTTGCGAACAGACGCACAGACATTTTTTTTAAAAAATTGCTATTATTGACCCTATTACAACGTTTAACATCACCTATAAGAATTTTATTTAATATATCAAAACAATTATTAGCTACAGATTTATTATAAGCATAGATTAAGGCCATATTAATGGGATATATAATATATATTCATATTTTGACCCGCTCCGCCATTTTTCATTGAACTTTGACAAGTTACAAAAAAGAAGGAAACAAAATATTAAATATTTCAGTGTTGGGGAAATGAACCTAAAACCTGTTGAAAGTGGGAAATGGAAGTGTCTTAGGGAATAGGAGTAGGAGTAAAACCTATAAAAAATTAAATAAATGAATTTTTATTATAACACAAAATGTTTTTTTTAATCATAGTATATAGACTTTCAAAGTTACTTTAATGAAAGCTCCTGTCACGAACACAGTGTTTAGTTCTTTCGACAAGAAAAGGAACAACTATATTATATTTTGTATTATTGCAATGAGTTTTTTAATCTTCACTCTCAAGAACGTGAAATTTTTATTATTGCTTCACGCTGTATCCCAGTCATACCAAGGTAGCCAGAGGGAACTTGGGAACCTAGTATGAGGTACTCGCCATACATTATTTTTTTTTTAGCTTCACGCTGTATCCCGCACAAGGCAGGGTAGGCAGAGGGAACCCGGGAACCTAGTGTCAAGACACTTCGTTCCACTTCCGTTCCCGCCGATTTTTGAGGTATTGTGTGTTGAGTGGCGGAACTCAACGCCACGCTTTGCCTTAATACCATAGCGAAGAAATGAAAACATTAAATATTTAAATTGAAAATATTAAATATTTCCTCGACTGGAGATCGAACCCAGAACCTGTCAGTTACAGGCAGCGCTTGTGCCGCTGCGCCACGACAGGCATCGCCATACATTATTATTCAGGTGGAATAATAATATTCATTAAGTAAAATCTTAGGTAATGTTTAATATTTTTACATAGTTTTCAACATAACTGTCTAAAACTTTATTCAACAAACATTATTTATACTAATATTGTAAAATAGTTAGACTACTTCACCTTTATTTTTAGACATTGTAATATTGTAAAATAGTTAGACGTAGAAGTTATAAAGTTGCTCAGTCAAATCACAGTTTACAGAAACCCGCGGGATATTGGTGAGCTCGCCTTACTATCGAGACGTTCTAATCTTTTTACCTTATTTATATTTTCTACGAATAATATAACATTTGATTTGTAAAGTGTATTTAAACATGGGCACTTTGTTTTGTAGTCGATGATATTATGAATGAGCAAATATTTATATATATTTATGAATATGTTGTTGCGGAACTCAACGTCACATTATAGCTGACTGTATAGAATGGCTTCACGCTGCTCATGGTGAGGTAAGCAGAAGGAACTTGGGAACCTAATTTTAGTGCACGTCCTATTCTCAATGCATGCCCTGCATGTAAACACGCATGTTAGGTGGCGAAATTTAACAAGGAAATGAAAATATTAAATATTTCATTTCCTCGAGTGAGACCCACACCCACAACGTGACGTTTAAAGTCAGTCACATGCTTGTGCATCTGTTTCACGACAGGCCTGGATATCGCTATAGAAGAAGTAAGAATTATTTAAATTTAATTTATATAGATAGCGTTTATAATCGAAAGTCATCACGGTTAACTTTGAGTATATACATTGGCCAAAGTATGTCTGTCTGTCTAACTATATCTTTCTATGGAATCTTTCCTCTGAAATTAAAGAGCCTATTAGGCTATAAGAATTTATTAGGCACTAAGAGATCGGTTTTTGAAATTTGTGACCGAGCGAAATTTTTCGATTTACTTTTAAGGTCCAAGCAAAAAAATTAACAAAAGCAACTTTGTACTAATTTTTCTATTAAATACAATATACATTTAAAAAACATTACTATGACAAAGAATATTAAGAAATAAGACAAAGAGACGAAACGACTTTGTCTCACAAATCTCGTCGTAAGCTGCTTTTCTTCAGCCGTCGCTCTCATTACCGTAATACGCCCGAGACACTTGGACGTCGTGTCGGTTACCAGCGTTAAGGTAACAAGTTAGGGGGCTTTTTTGCGCGCTTTTTTCTCTTTATATCCCGCATATTGCTAAATAAGCGTAAGAATTCCAATGTTAAGATATATAGCTCTTTAGTCACTGATTTATTTTTAGACATTGTGTATTGAATAATGGTGCTACGCCCTGCGTATTGTTCTATTAACAGAGCTAGGAAATGAAATAATTCATTACTCAGAGTGGAAATCGAATTTCCAATTATAACCTAACCTTGAACTGGGACCTAGTGTTCTCATTCCTTACTTTAGACACTGTTCCCATTCCTTCATTAAATTCAAATTCAAATCCAAATATTTTTATTCAAAATAAGAAGTTACAAGCTTCGTTTTTTGAACGTCAAACAATTTACCACCAGTTCACTAAAGTTACTGCCTCAGACCTGAGAAGAACTGGCGAAAGAAACTCAGCGGGATACTAGATACTTCCGTTCCCCATTTTCTGCCGAGTTTGATGCCTTGCGTGTCGCGAGGCAGAGTACAATACTACGATTTGTCTTGTTAACAAAGTAAAGAAATAAAACTAATAAATATTTCGTTTCTTGAGTGAAAATCGAACCCTTAACCTGTCGCCCTTATAAATATAGTACAAATATTTTTCTGCTATAAAAATAAATTATTGTAATTATGAGGCTGTTTTAGAGATATACGACCGCTTCTGATTACTCGCTCGATCTTCATTTAAAAGAATAAGTATATTCAAGTTATCTTCTAATTTGCATTATTTAAGATTTTGTCATTTAACAAGCAATATCTTAAGATTAAATATTAAGCTGACAAAGGAGTCTTTTAACACTAGGTTTAATCTATCTTCTCTTTATGTGTATGTTTATATTTCTTTTGAATTAATGTGTGTTTTTTAACATTTTTGTTAGGTGTAATAAGTTATGATTTATAAGACCTAACAAAAATATTAAATACCAATTAACAATCCCTACTACAGCAGAAAAAAGTTACTTAGTTTCAGAAAATGTATTAAAAAAATGTAGCAGGATTTGAATCCACGCCTCTTATACGACTTATAGGATGGGTTTAAATCCCGTTACGTTAAAATGTGTAAACATTTCTCAATAAATGTATTTTTGTTAGATAGATGAACGATAAACAAACAATTTGCATATAAAACTTTTAGATTTAAAAAAAACGTCAACGTAGATTAGGAAGTGTTGGGAGTACTTAATGAAGATCTTTCGAAATTCCTGCGGGAAGAACTTTTTAATTTGTCATCCTAAAACAAATATCATTAATTAAGTATGAATCATGTAGCAAATAAAAAATGAATCGTTATACAAGTGGAAGTAAAAGTGCGATTATTCGATTTGTCTTGAAGCGATAGCGACCGGACTGAGCGATGGTCGCGACGTGCCTCGCTAACGAGATGTAGGCGACCCTTTATACTACACGATAAGATGTTTAAGATATTAGCTGATACGATCAGATTTAACTTTAAAGAAACTATCGTAGCACAAAGGCACAGAATCTGGATGTAAATGCGGTGAGTGGGGATTCGATTACCACTCGCGAGGCTAATTATGTCTAAATATCTTTGTTTTCATCCTCTAAAAAACAAATTGCGTTGTTGAGTTTTGCGACTGTTTTTAAAAAATAATGCACCCCTCCTGCCCCAGAAATATAAAATATTTCTAAGAAAGGGTGAAAAGTAGGGAACCAAGTTTGATTCCTCAAAGATTACATTATGATGACATCGAGCAAAATAGATTTCTAATAAAATTAACAGCTTCTTAAGGCCTGTCGTGGCGCAGCCGCACAATTATCTGACTGTAAACGATCGGTTGTGGGTTCAATCCCCACTCGAGGAAATGAAATATTTAATATTTTCAAATTAAATATTTAATATTTTCATTTCTCCGCTGGTAACAAAGCAAAGCGCGGCGTTGAGTTCTGCCACTTAACACGGAATGCCTCAAATTGGCGGAAAGTGGAGAACGGAAGTGGAACGGCGTGCCTTAAGCACCAGATTCCCAAGTTCCCTCTGCCTACACTGCCTACGCCTACGTGAAGCTGAGTGAGTGAGTTAACAGCTGAGGACTTTATTTTGTTGATTATACTAATTTCAAATTTATATAGTCCGTCCATTTATTCTTCTTTATTTATTCTTCTCCGACGAAAAAAGAAAGATGTTAAAAGTTAGACCTATTTGTCTGTTTGTTCCTATATTAATGAACAAAAAGCCTTGTTGAGCACGATGGTCTTCAGCCTCAGGTGTACCACCTGCCTAGATGAGGTAAAAGGTTTGGGGTATGTAGGTTGTCATAGATAATTTTTCTTTATTTCCTGCATAATATTTATTTATAACCTACGCAAGTATGATCATATATCGTCTTATAGGAAGCAGCTTGGGTGGCTTTCGATAGCTCGCAGATCGTCTTCGATCGACTTCGATCGCAGGAAGCTTAGGGTTCTTTGTTTATTATATTCCATCCTTTTTAATCCTAACGCTCCTTCCTACCTGTCCTCTGAGTTTTCATTCCTTTCCAACTTCTATAATAAGTCCTTGCGATCCCAATACAATCTCACGCTCTCTACTACCAGTCACACGTCTGATTCCATGGCCAACTCATTTGCAGTTGCAGGAGTCAGGATGTGGAATGACATGCCGGAAGAAATTAAAAGAGCTCCTTCCCACGAGGCTTTCAAGCGCCGAGTGAAAGAATTATTTCACGAAGTCATAATGCTGTGATTGTAGTTTATATAATAATAATGTATTATGGTTTTGTATTTGTATTTATATGTGGATTTGTTTTTATCACTTTATATCGTATTTATTGGTATACGAGTATGTGTTTATATGGGTATGTACGTATGTATGTATGTTTGTATGTATGTATACATGTATGTATGTACGATTATATATGTATGTATATGTGTGTAAGTATATTTCGTTTCGTTTTGTACACCTACCATTAGATTTCCCATATGACGAGGTTGGCTGGTAGAAAATGCTTTTTAGCGTTAAGCCCTCCTTTTTAGCAAGTTTATTGTTTGTAAATTGTGTACAATAAAGCATAAATAAATAAAATAAAAAAAATATTCGTGAGAGCGAAATTACAAGTAAAAGATAAGGAATTTTAAAACTATAAAATATTAGTAGAAACGTATAAATATCTTTCACTTAAAGAAAGTATTTTACTACAGAAGATACTTACAGCTAGTACCATATAGGGAGCACGTGACTGTAACAATGAAAAAGATATCCTTCAGAATAGTTAACTTCGTTTTTTATTACTTTAAAGCAGCAGCAGAAATTTTTTTAGTGTAGACTAGGTATTTCTTGAGCTAAGCTATCCGCGCTTAGACTGGCTAAAAAATTTTATACAAGGGGATAACTGTAATTTTACGGTTAACCATTCGGTTCCCGCTCGTGGGACTGATATATTTGATTTTTTTGTATCTCTCTGGTAGCGAGGCGAAGCGCGGCATTAACGTTCTCACTCAACACAAAATGCCTCAAGATTTCGTTGGAAAATGTGGAATAGAATATTAATTAGGGATGGAGGTCTTAACAATAGGTTCCCAGGTTCCCTATTTCTTCTCTGCTGTGCAGGTTATAAGGTTAAGCACATTTTTTCATAAAAGCAACTTATGTACATATGGACTACAAATAAAAATATTACATATTCAAATGAGTGAATCCTTCTATCAGTACAAGAAAACAGAATACGATAACGTTTATTGCATTTATTGTTCCGTGACGTCTTCATAAAACTGAAACAACGCGGAAACTACATATTTATTGACTCGCAAACCGAACACTTTAACTGCTAAGGTTTTGTAGAGACTATGCATTTGAAATACAATTTTGTGTCAATGATATTCTAGTACAGTGGTAGGGTATGTCCTAAGTTGACATTTAAGAACAAATTGTTGATGATACTGATTGTTACGTAAACAAAGCAAAAGAGATATGCAGAAACCGTCTCTCATCTCTGTGTGATCTGCCTACCTCGCTAGGGATAAGAAATAGAAGTGAAAGGGCAGTCAACAGGGAACTGACATAAAACAAAAAAATATGGTAAATCTTTAATTAAACAAATTATGAACATTTTAGAAATGAACATTTTATGTATAATTGATTATTTTTTAAACTTCGTTAATTTAAAGTAAAAAAACTACTAAAAGCTTTTTTACTATTTTTAAAGTGTTATTCCACTCTTAGGAAAGAAAAATACTAAATTTAAAAACGTATAAAAATTTGAAAGAAGCAGGATTTGAACCGGCGCCTCTTGTAATCCGTCCAAGTGATCTGACCACTAAGCCATTCGATCTGGCTTAGTGGTCAGAGCACTTGGACGGAGTCCAAGAGGCGCGGGTTTAAATCCTGCTTCGTTCAAATTTTTATACGTTTTTAAATTAGGACTAAAAGATCTATCTGTCATGATCATTTATTTTATGATCGCGTAGAGTTGTACATCGCGTATCAAGTTGATATTATTATTAAATATTTAATTCTACAATCTCCTAGAGCATTTAAAAAAACAAAGAACAAAATCATAAGAAATGGCCTTGAAAATATATAAGATATGTACTCGGCTTACAATTATTTAATTGAGCACGAATTGAAAATTTGTAATCAAATAATATCAAAATGTATTGGTACTTATTTACAATAAAATCTGGTCTGCCAGGCCGCTAGGGATATAAAGTGAATCTAAGTAAGTAAGGAAGTAATTATGAAATCAAATCTTAACATATTTGCAGTTCAGCTCATACAAAACAAGTGCATACATCCGTAGGCTTAAATTAATTTGCCAACTTATTTTATAAGTCAATTTTTGGTGATCTATATGAAATTGATATGGAACCGTGAGTAGACAAGGCCGGCTCACACTTAACTATTGTTCTTTTCTTTAGACAATTTTATCGTTATGTTTAAAAAAAATAAAGACAAAATGGTCTAAAAACAGCCTTAAACATTTCTACAAACAATACAGACGCGGCCTTTCATAAGTTACTTTGGATTGACTGTGCGTCACCGCCGCGATGATACGGTGCTTGAGAAATAAATATTAACGTGACCATTCCATATTACTCTTCCTTTACCATTATCCTTATTTTGTTTTTATTTGAAGTTTTTGACATCGCCTTTTTTACTTTTCTTCGCTTCCATATAGCTGAAAAGATAAAGGGAATCTAGATTTTCTTAACATTCAGACACTTTATTGTCTCCTACAGTTCCCGCCAATTTAAGCATTTCGGTTGAGTGACAAAACTCAACGCTGCTCTTTGCCTTATTACCAGAGCGAAGAAATAAAAAATATTAAATATTTAAATTCTACGAGTGTAAATGGAATCCACAAACTGTCACATCTACGGTTAAGTGTTGTTCCTTTGCATCAAGGCAGGCTTCGGACTTTTCATAAGTTACGTTTAAATCAAAATAGCTAATTAGACTTTTTGTTTCCAAGTAATTGATGGACTTACAGTTAAATTGTGTCACTGCGCTGCGATTACTTCTATTATAATCCATGTATAGTTACTTATTATTAACTAAATAAATTCGATCGTTCGTTTCACAGAAGATACCTACGTTATATTTAAAAGAGATTCCCTAATTTAATTATAAAGTGCTTCAATAAACAAGCGCATAAATTTGAAATGGCTTACGAAGTTATAAAGGATTTGTGTGAATTTATAGCGAGAGACGAGTCTTACGGTCTGTTATCAAATTATAAAGAAATAATAAAATGTATATTAAATATAATAATGGTATAGCTATTTAATGTTTATTATGTTCTATTTTATGTTCTATTAATTCTATCATTTTCTCCACTCTAGTATCAAAAGCGAAGCGTTGAGTTTAATCACTTGACATGAAATGAATAACGACATAAAATGAAGGCGGGGGAATCTTAATGCGAAATACAATGTGAAAAAAATGCTTCTATGTTAATTCACAATTTATTACGCTTAACTCGTATAGTTGTACAATATATTATCTACGTAGGTAATTAACAAGTTATTGACATCGATTATTTCTATATTAGTGTATTAATGTAATTGTTAATATTATAATATATAATTTACTATTATTAGCGCTGTAGTTTATTACAATTTACTACGCGTGCTGTCCCCTGTTCTGTTTCTTCTACATTCATTTCTATGCAGATGACAGCACTGGACGCTGTATACTCCGGCCGTGCAAGTCTTTCTTGTCGAAAACGTCGGCCAGAGCAAAAATTAACTTGTGTTTTTTGTTGACGCATTACTCAAGAATGTCTTTTTACAGGGTGAAAACTGCCAGTATCGCGATCATCTGGAAGGCAACATAAAGTTGGTATCAAAAGAACTGGATCAGCAGAGAGAGATAGATAGTGTTTCACGCTAAAGCTCCGTTTGGTTTAATGTTTTTGTTTTAATTTCTAATAAATAACAAAAATACAGTAAAACTCAATAAACTTAAAAGATGTTGCACATAAAAATTTGCGCCGTCTGAACGGAATCAAAATCAATTTGTCAACTTTTCATGAATACAAAACGACCCATTCAACTTTTTATTAGACTTTATAAATTCTAGTGAAAATTATTTGATTTAAACGATCTGGGAATAAAATAAGATGATGATTTCAATGGACCTTCGTGTTTGCGTGACAAAACTCAACGCCGTATTTTATTGGTGATTTTATTTTAAAAATATATATGTTATTTATTAGAAAATTGAAAAAAAATAAAAATGGACTCTACGATGGAAGGCTTGCTCACAGACTGCAACATTAGTGCGTCCTTGATGGTGTGATAAAAGGCAACGACTGCGACGCTGAGGACCACCACCCAGCATGGCGTGACTAGGACTACGGGAAGTAGAGGATGAAGTTACAATCGGAGAAATGGAACCGAAGATGAGTGAGGTGATGTGGTAAAATTTCAAGAATATTTCAAGTAGTTTTATAAGGAAAGCAATATTTAGTGATTTGGACGGTTTATGTTGGAACTGATAAATGCTAAAATATTAGACGAAAGATACGAAGTTAATGTAAATATTGCTGCCGGTTACAGAATTATTAGTGGCTTGAGAAGATAGTGCAAAGCTAGTATAGCTGCAAATTATAACGATAAAAATCATTATATAAGAGTGAAAAATCTTTGATAACTGGATATGCATGATTTGATATTCATAGAATATACGATTTCTACGATCTCGACGAATTTGCAATAAAGAAGTACACAAAATAGAAGGTACTAGCAGGGAGTAGGAAAATCACGTAAAAGTATAAGAAGAGAGGTATGAAGAAATCAAAGCCAGTGGACAGAAAGTGGTAGTAAATAAAGAGAGATTATAGACTCTGACTAGAAATTAACTTTATGGCTACATCCATAAAGTTTTATATGTAGTTTTATATTATATTTATTAAAGGTTTATTTTTATATTTTGGGTCTGCCCCTATAAGCAGAATACAGCATGAAGTTGAAAAAATAGTCTAATGGAAATAAAAAAAAGTAATTCGCTTATCCCCGCTTCAATATTAACATCATGATAGAGTAAATCTCAGGCGCTCAACGGCTATGAATATTAAATACCATCAATCGAATGTCCATTGTTTTCGTTAAAACAAAAAGTCCTTTAATTATAGAAGTAAGGGTTGATGTCATTTTAGTAGCTTTTTTGTCTTGGAAATTGAATTTTAGCACAGAATTTATATATTTTGGAATATATTTATTTCCTTTAATGTCTGATTCTTTAAGAGACTTAGAAATATGTA
>DWMZ01001580.1:0-16008 GCA_018249855.1 Eueides tales michaeli
AGCCTGGTGGTGGGGCTGCCACCTCAGAGCTTCCAGGCGCGCTCGGTTTTATTCGGGTATCCTCCCTAGTGATATGAATCTGTTTTGAGGCGCAGATTGTTCGCCTTACGCCCTGCATCCTTAGCAAATGCAAGTCCAGGTAGTGGGCACGCTGGGCGTGTCTGCAGCAGGTCCCAGGGTGGACGACGTTGGACGTGGATGACGCGGACTGGCCGGGGATCTGCTTGTTTGGTGTTCCATTACTTAACACTACAGACGGCTTCTTGGTATTTTATGGGTAATGCTGGCCTCACTACGTCAGCTATTCCCACCAAGACCGTGCCCCGGCTTCCCACCCCAACACGCCACTCAACACGCAATGCCTCAAATTGGGCGGAAAGTGGGAATCGCAAGTGGAACGGAGGGTCTTAACACTAGGTTCCCAAGTTCCCTCTGCATACCCTGCCATGTACGGGTATACAGCGTGAAACAGAAAAAAAAACAATAAATACTAACAAACACAGCAACAACGGTATCATCATATCCATAGTACTTGTGGGGTTGCCTCACGCAGTCACCGAACTCGTGTCCCCAGGGGGCGGAGTCCCACAATACGGGGGGCACTAGCGTAATTAATTGTTCACTAAAATCCGGTGGTGACGGGCCCGGATCTAGCTTTTCGTTCTGGAACAATAAAAATTTCTATTAAACAACGTTATGATATTATAAGCATTTTATTTATTATTATTTTTTTAAAGGTAGTCAAAGGGAACCCGGGAACCTAGTATTAAGACACTCCATTCCACTTCCGGTACCCACTTTCCGCCGAATTTGAGGCGTTACGTGTTGAATGGCGGAACTCAACGCCGAGCTTTGCCTTATTACCTTATTACCAGAGCGAAGAAATGAAACATTAAATATTTAAATTGAAAATATAAAAATTTAATTTCCTCGAGTGGGGATCGAACCCAGAACATGTTGGTTACAGTCACACGCCGTGTGCCGCTGCGCCACGACCGGCCATTGTTCATTTATTAGTATATGAATACGTTAAAAAGAGTATGTTTTTGTCAATATATGTATATAAAGGTATAATCGTGTGTAAACGACAGGTTGCTAGTTCGATCCCCACGCGAAGAAGTGAAATTTAATATTTTTTTAAAGTAAATATATAATGTTTCGACGAGTTCCGTCACACAACCCGCAATGACTCAAATTCAGCAGAAAGTGGAGAATGGAACACTTTGCCTGTCCTGCCATATACGGTATAAAGCGTAAAGCTGGAAAAAAAGGATAAAAAATTAAAAAAAAACAGTTGTTTTTCTTAATAATATTTCATTAATTAATTTCATTAAAATATATTATACACAATTACCTGTTTCAGAGCGTTTGCAAGTTCGATGTACTTGTTGAGGTAAATATCGAGAGTGTGCGGTCCGAATATAGTTGAAGCGGCTTCGTAGCGTTGCGCCTGTTCATATATAATATTTAATTTTATTATTTTTTAAGATTTATCCCTGTGACTGTAACCGACAGATTCTGGGTTCGATCCCCAGTCGAGGAAATGAAATATTTAATATTTTCAATTTAAATATTTAATGTTTCATTTCTTTGCTCTGGCAATAAGGCAAGGCGCGGCGTTGAGTTCCGCCACTCAACTCCTCACCTCAAATTCGGCGGAAAATGGGGAACGGAAGTGGAACGGAGTGTCTTAACACTAGTTTCTCGGGTTCCCTCTGCCTACCCTGCCTTGTGCGGGATACAGCGTGAAGCTAAAAAAAAAGACGATTCACGAGTGGGAATGAATTCCACACGCTGTCTATGGTAGCCAAGAGCCCCGGGTTCAAATACCGCTATGAACATATTCATACGTTTTCTAAATAAATGTTGTTTTTTCTTTAGTGTGGATTAACATTTTCAAATTACTAAATTTAAAAACGTATAAAAATTTGAATGAAGCTAAATTTAAAAACGCATAAAAATTTGAAGGATTTGAACCCGCGTCTCTTGGAATCCGTGGGTTCAAATCCTGCTTCGTTCAAATTTGTATACGTTTTTAAATTTAGTATTTTTCTTTCCTAAGTGTGGAATAACACTTTAAAAATAGTAAAAATATTTTCAAATTAGTTTAACAGCCATTATTTATATAATTTTCTTTGATTTGCCGATACAAGTAAGTAAAACGAAGATGCATGTGTGTGTATTTCACGTGGAGAATTCACCTCTCCTGTTATTATAAGTTAGACAAGACAGAAAGAAGTAAACATACCAATAAGTATAACTTTGATGGAGCATAAATCAACACACAGACGCCGTCGTGGTCCGGTGGCACATGGGTGAGAATATACAAGCGACGATTGTAGGTTCGATTCCATTTTCCACGAAATGAGTTCCACTATTCAGCACGAAATACCACGAAAATTCGTCATAACGTAGAAGAGAACGGTAGTCTATTAATGGAAATAAACTATATAAACCAGGTACCCAAGTTACTGTGAGGTACAGCGTAAGTAAATAAAAAAACATCCATACATTACTAGAAAAATATCTGAAACTACTTTTGTATGAGAAATACCTGATACTCCTCCGGTGTGGCTATGTAATCGGAATATATGTTCGACAGGCCAGCCACCACCACGCGGGCGGGCGCGGCGGCGCGCAGCACGGCGCGCAGGCGGCGCCCCGACATGGTGGTGAACTCGCCGGGCACCGCCGCCACAGTGAGGCCGCCGACGCGCGCCAGCGTGCACGACACGATGTGGGGTTGCCACTCGTACGGAAATTTCGCCTGATGGTGGTAAATTTTGTATGCAATTTAGTTGTTTATGGGGAGATTTGCAGAAATTTAGGGACATTTTTTTGTATGGATTTAGTTGAAAAGTCACGCGAATATATGTTAAGGTTCACCGAAACGACTCATTTTGTATAATAATAATTGCGTTAATGGCAACACATAATGGTCTTTTGGAATTGTTTGTTTTTATGAAAGCAAATGTAGCTGAAAGATCTTTGATAAGATTAAAAGCATCCCAGCACACGAGACCCTGTGAAGTTGCCTTAGTAAGAGAATTTTGCCCGTGAGAAAAAATATTTATTGTACTTTTACACGTTACTACGTTGTTAGATGAAGGAGGATTGACGTGGCGGTGAAGCACAAGCGTGCAATTGTAAGCCTAGGATATAAGTTCCATACCCACTCGATAAAATGAAATATTTATTATTTTCATTTCTTCGTTCTGATAACAAGGCGAAACAAGATTTAAGATCCGCCACTCAACACGGAAAATTCGGCGGAAAACAGGAAACGGTACAGAGTGTCTTAACACTACATTTCCTGACCAAATTTAGTATTAAACACAATCCACACTACGTACCCTTCCAGTGGCCAACAATATAGGTTTGGGCGCCTGACACGCTATATCAGCGGCCGTGGGCTCCGCTATGAAGTCCCGGACCGCGTTCCACAACGGATTCGAAGTGGTGGTCCCCTGAGAGAAGTCGAAGGCCCCCGGTCCGTCCGTGGTTCCCGCGGCGAAGCTGTAACCCATCGCTGGTACGCAACCTTGCACTTTTGTGCTCTATAAATTGAATTTTGAATTTTTTTTTTTTACTTAAACACTATGTTTCTAGATCTTATTACGCCTAATTTTAGAGATTGTATGTCATGAGACAGAAACAATCTTGTAGACGGCAGGGTAGGCAGAGGGAACTTGGGAAACTAAGTGTTAAGACACTCCGCTCCGTTGCTCACATACCGCCGGCTTTTTAGCTTCACTCTGTATCCTGCACAAGGCAGGGTAGGCAGAGGGAACACGGGAACCTAGTGTCAAGACACTCCGTTCCACTTCCGTCCCTCACTTTCCGCCGAATTTGAGGTATTACGTGTTGAGTGGCGGAACTCAACGTCGCACTTTGCCTTATTACCAGAGCGAAGAAATCAAATCATTAAATATTTAAATTGAATATTTCATTTCCTCGACTGGGGATCGAACCCAGAACCTATCGGTTAAAGGCAACGCTTGTGCCGCTGCGCCACGACAGGCTTCAGACATGAGAATATTAAATATTTAAATAGAAAAAATTAAATATTTCATATTTTCTAATGAGGATCGAACCCACTACTTGTCCTTGACATTCACACTCTTGCGCCGCTGCGCCACAATAGACATTTAAAATTGTCAGATATAAAAACAAAATCTTATAAAAGATTAGTACTAAATTTAAAAACGTATAAAAATTTGAACGAAGCAGGATTTGAAACCGCGCCTCTTGGAATCCGTCCAAGCGCTCTGACCAACTGAGCCATTCGTTCTCACCGAGCTCCGTTAAAATTTTTATACGCTTGTTACAACTTATTTATGTTGTTAGCATCTCTGTAGGGAGATTTTACAAATTTCCTCTACCCAAAGATAATTTAATTGAATTATCGTTTGGCAAGAGAGAATGCTGTTTTTTAAATATTTTTACTATTTATAAAGTGTTATTCCACACTTAGGAAAGAAAAATACTGAATTTAAATTTGGTGTTTTTCTTTCGTTAGTGTGGGTATAACACTTTAAAAATAGTAAAAATAGTTATAAAAGATTATTAATATTAATAACATACGGCATTAAAAGTTTCAGTAACAGGATCGTAAGGCGACACCTCCTGTTTGGGCATTTCCACGAACTGGTGGACGATAGCCAGAGGACCGGTTAGATCCTCGCCTGGTTGTTTTAGAACTTTCTGGAAAAGTTAAATATTTATTTAACTAAGTATAAGTAACACTTAACAGTATCTTTGATTTTCGCGATTGTTACACATTTTAAATGAAACACTTTTAAACGGATTAATCGCGTATATTGAGTTTTAAACATTTTTGGAAACCCGACGTTTCAAACACTTTACAGTCTACCCGTGACCACAGACTACTGTAAAGTGTTCGAAAAGTCGGGTTTCCAAAAATGTTTAAAACTCAATATACGCGATTAATCCGTTTAAAAGTGTTTTATTTAAAATAAGTAACACTTATTTAGAAAACGTATAAAAATTGTAACGTAGCATGGATTTGAACCCGCGCTTAGTAAAAAATGATTATTGTAGAAGATATATTATTCACCAAAGCGTTTGGCCCTCGGTTCTCTCCGCCTACCACTCTAGGGATACAGTGTGAAGCTAAGTAAGTAGAAAATATCACAGTTTTAAAAGATGAGAGCAAAGTGGTCGTCGTACGCTGTACAACTCACGGGCCTCTTCGAAGGGCGAGGCACTTTTTAGTTTTTAGGCGTTTAGTTATTTCCATTCCACCATAACCGCTATTAGAAAATAGTAATACATAATGATAATATTATTATTATCATTATGTATTACTATTGAGGCCTGTCGTGGCGCAGCGGCACAAGCGTGTGGCTGTAACCGACAGGTTCTGGGTTCGATCCCCATTCGAGGAAATGAAATGTTAAGCATTTTCAATTTAAATAATTAATGTTTCATTTCTTCACTCTGGCAATAAGGCAAAGCGCGGCGTTGAGTTCCGCCACTCAACACGCAATACCTCAAATTCGGCGGAAAGTGGGAAACGGAAGTGGAACGGAGTGTCTTAAGCTAGTGGAAGCTAGTCCAGGGTTGCCTCTGCCTACCCTGTCTTGTGCGGAATACAACGTGAAGCTAAAAAAACAAAAAAAAAACAAAAAAAATAATATTATTACTATACTAAACTGAAATATCAATTTTCAATAAGAAAACAAAATCTTACCATAGCAGTTTGAAACAGTTTATTAGCTATAATCCTTGTACTGTCAAACATATCCTTTCCCGGTCCAGAAGCGAAACACCTCTCTTTGGGCAAATCACACTTCAACTTCTCCTGATCGCATATCTTGTTTGAGAATTCACATCTCGGGCCTCTAGTGTTTGGTGATACATCGCCTAGGTTTGTTGAAGCGAATGCGCATACAATACGCCCCTGAAAGGCAGATGTGTTATAAATAAGTCAATATTCTTAAACAACTGAATTAATTGACGGTACATATCTCATGAATTACAAGTTCGAATTGAAAACATATATTGTTTTTGTTCGTCATACTGCATGCCGCACGTGTATATATATATATATATATATATATATATATATATATATATATATATATATATATATACTACTATATAGGGAACCTGTTGTTAATATACAGCGTTCCGTACCGCACTTTACACCCAATTTGAGTAAGTACAAGAACGTAGCTCTTTGCCCTGTTACTAAAGCTTAGTTATTAAATACTTCATTTCCTCGACTGGGGATCGAAACCACAACCAGTCGCGTCGGTCACACGCTGGTCTCCCTGTGCCACGACAGACCTCAAAACATACTATTCATAGAGACAAAATAATAATTTAGGTCTCGGTGTATATTTAACAAATTAAGGGAGCTCGTGACAATATTCAAAGAAACTCATTAAACTATTATAGACCATGCCAACAACTGCTAAGAAGGCTTCGAAAATATAACTTTCTCGTTTGTTAAGAATTAACGTAATATACAAGACTAATGTATCAAGCGTCTTGTAAAATGAATATTTATTAGGTGAACGCCCTCTTACGTAATACAATCAAAGGCTACAGCTGATTGATATTACTTTTCCGTTTTTCTTTTAGCTACTCGCTACATCCCGCACGCGGCAGTAGGCAGAGGAAATAGCTAAGTATAATAACTAGTGTCAAGACACTTCGTTCCAACAGAAACGTTCATTCCACACTTTCCTTTGAGGCACAGAGTGTTGAGGAAATAACCTCGACGTGGCTCTTTGCCTGTTTACTAGAGCTAGGAAATGAAAACGCTTGTGCGTCTGCGCCACGACTGGCCTTAATTCATACCATATATTAGAATCCATTAGGCAGCATCAGTACTCTGAAAATCACTACCCCCATTGGTGGACTATGTGCAGCGTTGTGTTACGCCATACAATAACCAGCTATATGAAAAAGAAACTGACCTTGCCAGGCAAAGTATTATTTCCATTCAGCTCCTTCTCCATGAGTAAAGATGCGTAGCCGACATTGTCCGAGGATATCAACCGGTTGGTATTGTTCATGCTGGTGGGGTGCACCGCGAACCAATTGATGACACCCACTATTTTGTTATTGGGCGATATAAAACGCACTTGCGCTAAGGTCTTGTCTACGTCGTATTTGTATCTGTAATAACATTTGGGAATTACTTTTGAGTGTTGAAATTTCGTTTTTTGTTTTAAAATACTCCCCATATTTGATATTAATTCAGCTTGATACTTCTACTGATCTCGAGTCTTGTCAGACGGACCACGAGTTGATAATATGGCCGCTTTCTGAATTGTGCTCACAGCACTGACGACGTTAAAACTACTAACATGGGGTCAGATTTAGTGAGCGAGCCGATGTCTGTCAGCAGTATTAATAATTCGGACCACGTGTAAGTGTTACGAATTCAACAAGTTAAATATAACCGCATTTTTTGATATAAACATGAGTGGAACTTGTGGTGTAGCTGATGAAGATGGTAAAATGATTGTATTTCAAGCTTTTTCCGTAATCGAGGAAAGTTATACATATAACTAAGCACTACGCAGCTACTGTAAGCACTATGCAGTGAAGTTACATGAAACGTCATAGCCACGCTAACAGTGAGCGTGAAAAGCACGAATTAGATCGCACGTTTGTACGCTATGAGCGCTGTGAGCATAATTCGGAAAGCGGCCTATAAGGATTCCGTTGTTACGCGCACTCCCACGCACACACGCGCACGCTTCTAATCGTTTTACAGTTTCAAATTAATATGCACTCTATTTTATATTCATTTTAAGTCACATGTAACATAAAAATATATATTTTTTTCTTTTTTAGCTTCACGCTGTATCCCGCACGAGGCAGAGTAGGCAGAGGGAACCCGGGAACCTAGTGTTAAGACACTCCGTTCCACTTCCGTTCCCCACTGTCCGCCGAATTTTGAGGCATTGCGTGTTGAGTGGCGGAACTCAACGCCGCGCTTTTGCCTTATAACCAGAACGAAGAAATAAAACATTAAATATTTAAATTAACATTGCATATATAAAAAATATTAAATATTTCATTTCCTCGACTGGAGATCGAACCCAGAACCTGTCGGTTACAGCCACACGCTTGTGCCGCTGCGCCACGACAGGCCTAAAAAAAATTATTTTTCATAACAAGAATTTCGTTGGTTCATCGCGCATGATTTTAAAACATCTCAAATTAAAATATTACTTATATATTGTTGAAAGGTTAAAAATAAAAAATGAAATTCACCAACTTAGCTCTCTCTTCAGCCGGATTCCGTAGATACGATGTGGGAGACCGATTGATATTTGCATCTAACAGTTCACCCTCACCATATTCCATACGCACTGGCGTCATATTGTTATGTGCGATTATTATACTCTGTAATTTAATATAGGTATACGCGGTATTCAGCGGGAACCTGTTTCAACTTCCCTGAATCGCGCACCTGGCAGTGCATGCAAAAGGAACTTGGGAACCTAGTGTTATGAAATTACGTTCCCTCCCCCACTTTCCGACAAATATGAGGCCTTGTGTGTTGAGTGACGGAACACAACGCCGCGCTTTGTTGTTTCTTGTTACCAGAGCGAACAACAGAAGATATCTATAAAAAGGAAAATTGAATTTGCCTTGATACATCAACACACATCCTAAATTTTTAGACTTGCCTAGTTTCGTTAATTACAATATAATAGACATAGGTAGGCGCGATATAGTTAATTGCGTTACCAGAGGGAGGAAGTAAAAATTAAATTATTTTACTTTCTTGAGCGATAATGAATACCCAATGTGTCACTTTTACAGTAGCAGACTTGTTATAGGCTGAACAAATAGTACGTTGTAATACTAGGGCATTAGAGGTGCCAGTTCAAATATGTACTGTCAGTAAACAAAGAAGGCAACGGTTTTTGTAGACAATAATAAAATATTACTTTCTATTCGACTTTATCTATAAATAACTATACACTCACCTTTAATATCCCAGCTATATATGCAACATAAGTCTCCTTAACAAAACCCAATATGGGTAGATCAAAAAGGAAATCCAAAAGAAAACCTCCAGGCGTCGAATGAGTGTGAGTACCGCTTAATATCACATTGTTCTCATTGTATAGATCACCGAATCTTTTTTGCAAACGTTTTATAACCTGAAGAAGTGATGGGAAGAGTTTAAAAATATATCGACGGGTCCAAAGAACAAACTTACGGTAAAATAAGACGAAATGTATTTTATTACGAATTTGTCTTCTACATACCAAAGACTATACACACAGAATTTTTTTTTGTTCCATACTCTTTCATTATTTTGTATTTGCGTTAATAGTTGATGATTACATTCACACAGAACTTCAAAACCTCATACTGAAAGTCGATCATTTTTCATATACGATTTTGTTCTTTGGACCCGTCGATGTATATGATTTGAATGTACGAATTAATGTACGAAGATCTAGATTTCTAATTATACCCGTAATAAACCCAGTAGTATTTTAGTAACATTCGCCTAGTAGATAAATATAGCAGATACTGCTGCGTTTTAAAAGTAAAGATATATATTACGAGCATCCGATTCTCTGAGTTCCACTAATGAACGTTAATACGATGGAGTAACATATATCTATAACGTTTGTCAACAAGACAGACAGTAAGTCTTGTATGTGTAAAAGAAATAAATTTCGTAACCTTAGACACTTTGTGGTACAAAGTAATTACCAACAAACACGACATTGACGCTTTTGACATTTGGCTAAACACATAGAAGTACAATGAATTTTAAAATAAACACTATTAGTGTTTACTTTAAAATTCATTGTACATCTACGTAAGTACGTTTAACATTTTTACTATTTTTAAAGTGTTATTCCACACTTAGGAAAGAAAAATACTAAATTTAAAAACGTATAAAAATTTGAACGAAGCAGGATTTGAACCTGCGCCTCTTGGAATCGTCCAAGCGCTCTGACTCATTCAGTTGAACGAATGGCTTAGTGGTCAGAGCGCTTGGAAGGATTCCAAGAGGCGCGGGTTCAAATCCTGTTTCGTTCAAATTTTAATAAGTTTTTAAATTTAGTACGTTTAACATTAAGAAAAATTTTCGACATGAAATATATGCAAGCCCTATCTATGGCAGCGTTATAACCATCTTTCCACCTTCTACTTGAATATCTTGAAGCCCGTGTTCAGTGAAGCAAATCAATGCCACGCTTCTTTATTACAACAAAGAAAAAAAATACAATTATTTATTTTTACTATTTTTAATGTGTTATTCCACATTTAGGAAAGAAAAATACAATTATTTTCACTATCAGACGATGATCTAAAATTAACTATTTCTAGTATAACCATACCTCCTTTCTTACTCCATTGCCCATCATAGCAGCGTCAACAGAAACAAAGACAATACGTGTTGAATTGCTTTCATCTCCAAGTACAAATGCGCGGGAGAACTGACGCAAATGGATGCCATGGCCGGTCTGCTCGAAGTTTGCGTAACCCATCTGAGAATGTATATAGTAAATATTATGTTGACTTAAATAATATAAAGTGGCAGATTTTGGGTAGTCTTTTGTAATTCGTATCTCACAATAACCACAGAACGATTATAGAATCATTTTGTTATTGGTCTGTCCGCCAGTCAAGAGCCGCCATTGGCGCACAAAAAAGAATTAAGCTTCTATTAAAATGATCCAAAAGTGCGACCGATTATGCGTAGTGACTGCATTCTGTATAAAATTTACCGCATAATAAAAACCCTGAAAAAAAGAGCACGTGGGTGAGGAACTTAAAACCATAAATATAAATCAAAGAAAAATATCCGAAAAACGGAGGTTTATTGGCCATAGAAAAAAATATTAAAAACTTATAATTTTTAAATGTTCAGTGGTCAATACCAACTCAAAAAACAACACGTTATTTACATGCTGCCGTGGGGCGGGGGCACAAGTGTTGTTGACAGGTTGTGGATTCAATTCCCACTCGAAGACGTGAAATATTTAATGTTTTCAAAATGAAATATGTTTAAATGAAATGTGTGATATTTTCAAATGAAATGTGTAATATTTTTAAATGAAACATGTAATATTTTTAAATAAAATGTGTAAAATGTTCAAATGAAATATGTAATATTGTCACATGAAATGTGTAATATTTTGAAATAAAATACTTAATATTATCATTTCTTTCCTCTGGTAACAAGGGAAATCAACTGAAACATATATTTTTCCTTATTCTTTTCAGATCATGGTTTACACATACCTATTCGAAAATACCGACAATGTTTCGCATAGATACATACTCACAGTCACAAGTACTTAAATGCTATTTATCATGTTGCTAAAGGCTCAATTTTATTTAAGGCAATAAACAACAAAATTATATGATGAAATAAAGCCTAGTGTTAATATCTGCCTTTTTTGACCTATTGAGTGCAATAAATGTCGAAGTAAAATAGTCATTAAGGCCTTACAAGATTATTAGCATAAAATTTTCATTATTTTTAAAGTGGTAATCCACATTTAGCAAATAAAAATACTTATTTAAATAATGTATAAAAATTTGAACGTAGCAGGATTTGAACCAAATGTACGGCGTAGGTAGTGCTTTGAATGATTCCAAGACGGGCGGGTTCAAATCCCGTTACGGTCAAATTATTATACGCTTTCCTAACAAATTGTTACCATTTTCGTCTTTAATTGTCATGAAAAATATCTTAGTATTTTTTTCATAAAATACTTATTAATAGCCTTTTTTGCGTTACGTCGAGATTAATATCGATTCGAAGATAGCTACAACTCCGCTCAAATTCGATATTAAATTTAAGGCCTTCTTGGCATAGTGGCACAAACCGGTGACTGTAAGCGTGACGATTTTAGGGTTCGATTCTAAGAGGAATGAATTATTTAATCGTCCATCATACTCGCATATTTGTAACAAGGCAAACGCGGCGTTAAGTGAGAAGTGAAGAGTGACGTGGAGTCACTCTCGACGGAGCTTGGTGAGGACGGATGGCCTAGTGGTCAGAGCGCTTGAACGGTTTTCAAGAGGCGCAGGTTCAAATCCTGCTTCGTCCAAATTTTTATACGTTTTTAAATTTAGTAAATTTCAAATTCAAATTAACACAAGTTTCACTGTGCCTACCCTGCTCTTAAACGCGACGCAACGTGAAACTAAAGAAATTGCAGTAAGGATATTAATAAAGCATTTACGCCCGATTGGTTTAATTCACATTTGAGCAATAAATATTTGATTATTATAGACAAAGCGCGGCATTCCATCATCGTGCAATGTCTCGAAAATTGAGGGAAAGAAAAATGCCTTAAAACTAGGTTACCTCTGTATAGGTCTATGCAAAACTTTTTTGTTACTCTTTCGAGTGAGGATCGTACTTCTTCCCGTTATGCTAAAGATGCGGTCATAGATGCGCATAATACATACAAAAAATTTAATCTGCATTTGTTAAATTTATTTTATTATGACGGTTAAACATTGTCGAATAGTCGAGAACTGCTACGTAAACAACGTATAACCTCGCCTGCTCAATAAACCGTGAAAGAACCGTTAGCATCCTTCGCAACTATTGCCTGCACAGAAACAAACACTATTTAATTACTATATTGTAAAATATGCCGCATCTTTATACGTATGTTAATTATATATTATTATTATTATGAGTACTTACTATTAATATTATTAATTATATAAAAAAAAAAAACAAATACATTATAAGTAAAAAAACTGTATTTCTTTGTTTTATTTAAAAAAAACATTTTTTTTTAAAGCTTCACGCTGTATCCCGCACGAAGCAGGGTAGGCAGAGGGAACCCGGGAACCTAGTGTTAAGACACTCCGTTCCGCTTCCGTTCCTCACTTTCCGCCGAATTTGAGGCGTTTCGTATTGAGTGGCGGAACACAACGCCGCGCTTTGCGTTATTACCAAAAAAGGTCAAATTAGTTATTGTCCAATAAATACTGTTCATATAACAATAGAATAAAACTTGGTATTAATAATAAGTAACTAGTTAAATATTACGTATTAAAAGAATACACTAAAAGTAACTACTGTTTAATGATTAAGTGTTCGTAGCAGATAATTAATATGACTATAGTTAATCAAATATAAAAAAAAATCGTAAGACTTAAGAACATTATTAATTTATTAAAGATCTTATTTTTTACTCTTAAAAAAAATTACATAAATGATGATTATTATTATCAAGTTTCTTTGCAACATATATTTCATAGTGATCGTTCCACAACGTATATTCAGAAAGTACATACTGAACATGACGGTCACAAATATTGAATTTCTTAAAAGAGAATGCCCTAGAAGCCAAATTAATTTAAATGCAAATGTGAATATTTTGCCAAAAAAAAAGCACTATATGCGTATCGTAAAATAATATACGGTTATTCGAGTTTCTAGCGTACAATTTTAAATTAAAAGAAACTGGTTCGATTCCCAATTGGGGTGATGTGATGTTATCATTTCTTTTTTTTTTAGCTTCACACTATATTCTGCACCTGGGAAGGTAGGCAACAGGAACCTGAGATTAAGTATACGACACTTCGTTCCGTTCCCCACTTTCCGCCGAATTTGTGGCGGAACTCAACGCCGTGCACTGCCTTAATACCAGAGCGAAAAAATAAAAACAGTAAATTTTTAATTTGGAAATATTCAATATTTAATTTTCTTAAGTGAGCTCAAAGCCACAGCCCGTTTGCAGTCATTCGATTGCTCCCTTGCGCCATAATAGGCCTCAATTCATCATTTTCTTACTTTTATAGACAATGTAGTATAAGTTGGGGCTCTGACACTGCAGTGCCTCAAGTTCTTATAGATTTTTCCTTGGCATAATTAAATATAATAAAACAATCGTTCCTTCGTAAATTACATCACTGATCGTTTAAAATACCTATTACAAATGTTGCATATCAGTTACGTTATGAATAAGAATGTGTAAAGCCTTATAAATTCGAACATAAGCCGTATTTACTGTTAATACTTAAGGTCATAACGCATTATTTATTTACGTATTTCCTCATTTTTTATTAATTTTAATATTTTTTACTAGTCTCAATGTCACATGTATTTAAAAGTAATGAAATGTCACAAGCTTGTATATTTAAATGTCCTATATTATAACTAAAAAGTGCACGTGGTTCAATATTTTAGTATTAAAGAAAGAAATCGCAATTTTGAGCGTCCTTTGTCCTATAAAGACATAGCGTGATAGGTGGCATTGACATCATTATAATATATATGTATATGTATGTATATATGTGTATATATATATATATATATATATATATATATATATATATATATATATATATATATATATATTTTATATCCTATAATAAAACATATGAGACATGGGTCAGTGCATTAGTACCTAGAGCAATCTCATAAAGTCGTCGTAGTAGGACAGAGTCTGTTGAAAATCCTCACTCGGGGGAGCTATTATATTTAAATAGTTATTTTACCTATAAGTAAGAGACAAGGTCGGCTATGAGTACTGCCACTTTACGCGCATTACTTTGATTGAAAGTGTTGATTAGTATCTTAATACAAACTGCGTGTTTACCCAGCTGTGCGGGAAGAAGCGTGAAGGCGCGCTTTTTGCTTAGAAAGCCAAACCAAAGGGATTCAAGCATGTATTATGATTTATTTTGTTAGGATGTTGCTTGAGGGAGCCTGCGTGTGTTTAATTGTTTTATATTTAATACAAATCTTAATATTTGTTATCAATAGGTATTTTATAAGCCCCTTCTAAAACGCTAAAATGTAAGAAAGAAATAAAATCATAGAAATACAATGGTGTATTGACATAACATTCTCTAGTAATAACTATTAAAAAATACTTAATTGTACGTGTATTGTGCATGAGTCATGACACAATGCGCAACTTATGACAGTTAATTATCACGGCCTTTTTTAGTCACTAAATAATTTATGTAGGTACAAAAAGATTACAAAGAGACAGGTAATTCATTTATTTTTTCTTAAATATTTCATTATTCGTATTTAGTTTATCGTACATTATATTATTCGAGGCCTGTCGTGGCGCAGCAGCACATGCGTGTGACTGTAACCGACAGGTTCTGGGTTCGATCCCCAGTTGAGGAAAGGAAATATTAAATATTTTCTATTTAAATGTTTCATTTCTTAGCTCTGGTAATAAGGCAAAGCGCGGCGTTGAGTTCCGCCACTTAGTAACACGCAATGCCTCAAATTCGGCGGAAAGTGGGGAACGGAAGTGGAACGGAGTGTCTTAACACTAGGTTCCCGGGTTCCCTCTGCCTACCCTGCCTTGTGCGGGAAGATATAAAAAAAAAGTTTATATTTTAAACATAAAGAGAAGCCTTTTTATTTCCCCCGTCTGATTGGTCCGTTTTAGAGGCTTTCGTGGCGCAGTGACGGTTATAGGATCAATTCTCATTTAGAGCATTTAATTATTATTCATTATGTATGTAAATTTTAAAAGACAAGTGTATTGATTTCAAATACAATTTAACTTAAGATTTAAAGCTATTCTCTTCTTTAAGGTTAAATTAGCTCTCATCTAAGACGTTTTGTAAGTTCATAGTTTTAATTAAAACACTAATTTTGAATATTGCTTAGTTTTTTCAATGAAATGATTTAGAAGCTTGATTTTTACTGTGCTTCAATGGATCAGGCTGGAGTATTGGATATTAATTTTATCTTAATACCTTCACGTGATCCTCAAATAAACGATCTTGACTGGTTGGCAACAAATTTAACCTATAACATTTCTCTGAATAATTTTGAACTCACGACTATTGCACGATAAAACTCGATAGTGAGTCAAGTCTAAATTGTGCAATATAAACACATAATTTAAGTGCAGTTTGACTATCTTATCTTATTAATATTATAAATCCGAAAGTTTGTACGGATGTGTGTATGTTTGTTACTCTTTCACGCAAAAACTACTGAACGGATTTTCATGAAACTTTGCAGTAATATAGCTTTGATATCAG
>DWMZ01001581.1:0-16003 GCA_018249855.1 Eueides tales michaeli
ACTTTCAATATTCAAGTGAAGATGAAGCTTATCATCCAATAAGACCCCAAGATCTCTGACGGACTTAACAGTTTCAAGTTGCACATCACATAACTTATACGAAAAGTGGCTATAGCTTTTCTTTTTTCTAAAGATAATATGTTTACATTTATTTATATTAAAATCAAGTTTGTTATCTTTACAATATGCCGAGAAGTTCTTAAGATCTTCTTGAAACTTGCAGTGGTCATGGTAAATGTCTATAGTATGATACATTTTTAGATTATCCGCGTAGAGTAGAATATTACAAAATGTAAAACATATTTATTTTTATATTTAATATTATAAATCAAACAAAAACTCAACACAAAAGATAATAAAAACAGCAAAAAATAAGAAGACAATATAAGCAAGTAAATTAAAGTATGTGGAAATTCCCGAACAATATATATTTTTCGCTGAGCCATCAAATTAAATTAAAAGTTCATGACAAGAGAAACATTACACAGCATGTTACTTAATATACCATATTGTTCATATATCCATCATGTTTAAAATTTTGCCTGAAGGCACGGTCCACTACAATTTCCTACATGAAGCACTAAGTGTATAAATCGAGTGTCTTGAAAAGCAAATTGCAGAATTCGTTGTGATACGATAATAATTAATGTTGAATCAGCCACTGTGTGAACTGGTGTATTTGACGTTTTTAGTATACCTCACTGCGGTATTAATATAATGTATATATATTATTCTAAAGCTGTACAATTCTGTGCATTTGCAAATAGACTCTACTCTAACACAAAAAAGGGCTATAAGTGTAAATAGTGTATACATTTTGTAGTGTAAAAAGTGAATGTCCTTCCTGTATGATTATATTATTGTCGAAGACTATTCGCACTATTAAAAAACCCATTATACAATAAAAATCATGTAATATCTACAGCAACATTATAATTATCATTAGTACACTTCATTGAACCTGCTATTCGAAGCAACAGCTATTCGAATTGGAAAATCTGTTGGTGTTAAATAGTCCACTAATCATTTTGCTACTGTTAAAACATTAATCGATACTTAGAAGCAAAAAATTTAGGAAACTTACAAAAATTTAAAGTAGCGGAATTTAGACCCGCGCCTCTTGGAATCTGTCTAAGCGCCCTGACCACTAAGCCATACGTTATTATCAAGCTACATCTAAGTTACAATACTCTTGTTACAACTTATTCACGTTGTTAATAGCTCTGTAAAGAGATTTTTACAAATTAAAATCCGACAACCCCCGACATGGTCCATTAATCATTTCAAGGAATGTGTACATGACGTTAATCATCTCGATATTATGCATTACAAAACTATGACTGTCGCTAATAAAGAATTAAAAATTTGTAAATTATTGATTTTAAAATAAAACATATCTCACTTTTTCTTGTGTCGGATCTTTTCAGGTTGGAAGCTTCCTTTCAGGTGTAAGGCAGCAACTTCAGTAAATTCAGCAAATTATTTGATGAACAAACAACGATGCATTCCTAAATCAAATAACATTTAAAAATGTATCGTTTTGTCATTTAATATTATGTTACCAGTAGATATAAAGTAGCTACCAAAGTTTTAATTTCTTGAATAACTTTCAACCGTTATGGCTATATAGATTTAATGTAATAAGAGAAGGTAATAAAGATTGTAAGAGGCGACCGATCCACCGACCGTCTTTTATATTTATAAAAATTATTATACTTTTTCAAAATTGATTTAAAATTAAGGATGTACCGAAAGGTAATACAGTTTAACTATGTAAATAGGTACAGTCAATTAACAATAACTTGTGTTTATGAAAGTTATATCTGGCGTACACAAATAAGTAACTTCTATAGATCAAGTTTCACATATTGAAAGTTATAATTTATTGATAGAAATTGAATAATTCAAAGCAATATAACTAATTTAAACTGATTTTGGTTGTTTGTTCGTTTGTTTATTTTAGAAGCATCGGCTTGTTATTATTTTATTTTTATCAATACGCTTTTATCAGTTTAAGTCGTAAGTAGTATAAATAAAATATAAGAAACGGAATGTCTCTGATTTTCCCATTTGTTTTAAGTGTCATAGTTTAACTTCGCAGGATACGTAGTTTATATGACAATACAATATTATGGCATCATGTAGCCGATTAGAGGATGGAGCCAGGTCCTTAATTATCAGAAGTACTTAATGGAAACGGAGTGTCTTGACACTATGTTACCATCTGCTTATACTTCTATATACAAGATACAGCGTAAGGCTTAAAAAATAAACTTAAGGTTTTGTTCAATACAAACTGTTCACCAGAGCACATTTTGGCCGCAGTCCAAATAACGAACGAAACTGAATAATACGCCGCATCAATCAGGTAACACTGCCAAAGAAGTTTACTACACACAATCATTTATATTTTGTTGGCCGATAACAATGATGGAAAGTTCAAAGGCATTAGCCTTAACATTAACATTAACATTTTTGCCAGAAGCTCGGAATACATTTGTTATGTTTGTTCTTTCCTGTCCAATCCTTTTTTGAAGCTTAAAAAGATTTATTTATATATTTTTATCTTCACGCATCTTTTGCATGTTTGCAGAGTTAACAAAGCCTAGTAATATATTGGAAAAACGGTATGACGGTCTTGAACTATGGAAATATTTTTTATCAACACACATTAACAAATGTCATTTCATTGTTATCAGAATGGAAATCGTAATCAAAGTTTAGGCTCATTCGGACACCGGAAAGTGGAACTAAAATTGGGTTTGCAAAATTTCACAAACACCAATAACACGGTAGTACTATAAAATCCTTTAAAAAAGGAAACCTTTATCGTATTACTTCGTTGTATGTCTATTCGTCTGCCAAAGCCTACCATCTAGTAAAGGCTCAAATGAAGTTATTTCAATCAAATGATATAAGAATGTATTCATCGATATTGCTGCGTTTTAAATGAAATTACCGCTAATCAAAACTTAATTTCTATTCCATAAACAAATAATTATAACTGATATTTATTGCAAATTTATAAGCTGTAATTTAAATTGTACTCGTGGCGCCGTTTAGCGTATAAATCTTTAATATTTGTCTCTGTTCCTTGTCGTTCTATGTCGCTAAGCAAATACACAATAAAAATATTTTGAAGCTTCTGTTTCAAAACAATTTCAACAATAACATTTTGTATGACGTGAAAACATACAATATAAATGGACAAAAAATTCAAAAATCAAATTTAAAGGTATTTTTTAGAAAAATCTTGTTGAAGTTCATTACATGAAAAAGTGCGTCTTCACACGAAATATAGGTATGAAATTTAGCAAGAATAAAATCTGTAAAATAAAAATGTATATTTACATTATAGAAAAACAAACGAATTACAAATTTACATTTGTTAAGTTTTATCCATGTAAAATGAATGCATGTAGGCAATACCGCCTCGCATTTCACCATTTTAAAAGATGTTGTTTTAATAAAAAAGAATGATCTAGGATGGAAATATTGTTTTTTGGAATATTCCTGTATTTAACAATTTCATAGCTATTAATTAACAGCTATTTGTAATTTAATTTAAGCGCAAACCACAAATAGACGAATAAAATTGGATGATAAATCGGTAGCTTTACTGCTCTTTATGGAGCCGTAATATATATAAGCCCTCATTTTATATGACACGCAATATTGTAATATTGCAATTTTTAACTGCTGTTACCTTAAAGCTTTATGAAAATAAATTATACTTTCTTATATTTATATTAAACCTGTATTGGGCCTATCGTGGCACAGCAGCCCAAGCGTGTGACTGTAAACGTGACAGGTTGTGGGTTCGAACAGAATTTTTTTTGAGATATATATTTTTATAGTTCCAAAAAACTTCAATGTAATAAATATAAATATATCTGTTAAAAATCACATCGTCATATTTACACAAAGAAATATTTTAACAAATTAGTATAATTTCTTAAGGCGATAAAAACTATAATTTTAAACTAAGGACTTCTACACATTATATCTTGTCTATGAAGCTTTTAAGCTAGCTATTTGAGCTCTTATCTCAAAGTAATGAGCGCAACATAATATGCTTCTGGCGTTATTAAGTATAAAATTTTCTACAAAGCAGGACGCGAATTCGTAGTTATTCATTCATTGCCTTCTGCAAAGTAGGCTTTATTTTTAGTCGAGGCAATGAAGCGAGATGTGTATTTAGAAATTTACATTTCTAAAGCAACATTCTACTGTTAGACAATCTTGGCTGAAGCACAAGGCAAAGCATAGACACAACATTTATGTAAACTTTTTTAGCTTAGATGGCTTATAAATGTTGCTATATATGTATTTAAGGAGGCAATTATAAACCTGCTTCATTTAAATTTTTGTACGTTTTTAAATTTAGTATTTTTCTTTCCCAAGTGTGGAATAACACTTTAAAAATAGTAAAAATATTTAATAAATAGCATTCTCTCTTGCCAAATGACCATTCTAACAAATTGTCTTTGGGTGGCAGAAATTTGTAAAAATCTCCCCACAGAGATGCTAATAACTTAAATAAGTTGTAAGAAGCGTATAAGAATTTCGATGGAGCTTGGTGAGAACGAATGGCTTAGTTGGTCAGAGCGCTTTGTCGGTTTCCAAGAGGCGGGGTTCACATCCTGCTTCATTCAAATTTTTATACGTTTTTAAATTTAGTAAAGTATGAACTGGTTCCAATGTATTGTTGACCAACTTCCAACCCTATTCTGTAGGGTCTAGCCGATAACTACGCCACACTTATGAAGTAAGGGACTGGGTTTCATTTGACCTGATATTCTTATAGTTATAACTTATGTATATTTTATATTTTAAGTACTACTTATATCACCATTAGAAAAATATTTCAACATATACAATAACTTTAGATAAGACATGTATATACAACAACTTGATCATTTTTTTAAATACGTTATATCTCAAAAACGGTGGCTCGTAGAAAAAAAAGTGTTGAAATATTTTTTTTAGATTATTTTATGATCTACAATTTTTGTTTGAAATATTTTTATAACAAACCTTACTGTTTCGCTGAAAATTGCTCATTTTTTTGACTTTGACCTTGACTGTTGTTCTTCCATACAGGGGAAAGATTTTTTTTTCAAATTTTGTTTTTTCTCATATTTTTAACAATCTTACTGCTTTTCTTGCTTGATAGGAATTTATGTACCTTTGCTCTCATTTTTAGGTCTAAATTCTCCGGATTATCATAAATGTAATGTAGATTTCAAATTTAATCTAGTCAACTCAAAGATACATTGTTAAGACACTTAAGACCTTAAATATCAAGAAAACATCAGATCTGTGGGGTCTCTCTGTTAAATTGATTAGTTGTATAATAGACGCTGTTGCTCCTCATCTTTCTAATATATTTAATGAAGTGCAGCACTCAACATTGGTCATGAAGCTACATCATTATGGCATAAGAGGACATGCACTCAATCTTTTGACCTCTTATTTAACTAATAGGGTTCAGAAGGTTGATGTAAATGGCAAGAAATCTCCTGGGCCACTAACCAGTGTAGAGATCCCACAAGGGTCTTTTCTTGGTCCTTGATCCTGGTTTCTTTTTTTTTAAATATATAATTGATTTACCCTTTTTAGTTGCACAATGCCCTCTCTAAAATAGTATATTGATTAAGTGCTAGTCATTTTACAAGTATTTCTTATTTCTGTTAATAAAATATACTTCATTTTTGTTACCAGATTAAAAAAGGGACTGTTTAAAGTATGTTCCCAAATTCATTTATACTTAAAATACTTCTTTTAGCTTCACCTGTATCTGCTTAAAGAAATCATTTCAAAATTAAAGGTAACCGTCGCGCCGGTAGATCGTGGTGAAACCTTAACCACCAAAAATATACTTTTAATTATCTTGTGACATTTTGCCATACTAACTCAGTATTTATGTTACGAAAACGTATTCAGATTCATCATTATATGTATTATTTAATTTCGTCACCTGCGTTCGAAATTAATTAGAAAAAGCTCTTTTCTTGTTAATGTCATTAATCTTGTTGCTTCCATCCTCTGGAGATGTCTTGTGTGTATAACATTTCTTTAATAGCATCTTAGAATCATTTTTATTTCGACATTTGGACAATTTTTTTCTACCTTGATAGAGTGTGATGGAGACATGCTAAAAATATTATATGCTAAAAATATTTTTTTACTTAATTTTATACCAGTATGTATCATAGATCCTTTCCGAAATTTTGGGCTACTTATAGAATACAAAAAGCATTCAGATTAAATCTAGTAGGTTAGAATATTTACGTGTAAAAACACAGACAGACAATAAATAAAAATACATGGATTTGTCTTCTAATACTTTATCTACGTAACTTTTACTTTTTTTTACCAAGATATTTGTATAATCACACTGATTTGACTATTTTATGGAAATAAATTTTGTTTTAAAATTATATTTTTATAAGATTTATCCTCCTTCATTAAGTATTTTACGTGCTTTATTACCGAAATTACTGACTTTGTTTTACTATTCTATCGTATGCAGGTAGCAGCAGAATAGTAAAACAAAATCAGTTTAAGATAGTACAATATATAAGTATGTATGTACATTTGCACCTCATTCACCTTTATTAGATTTCCTGAGGCATACTGCGTCTATGGTCATTGTGCTTTTATATTTTACTTTAACGTCGAAAATTATATAATACCCTTAAGTTCATCTATTAAAGCAGCCGTCGTAGTTAGTATGGTTGTCAGTTTCGGTTGTCAGATTCCACTAAATTAAATTTATTGTTTGATTTTTTCATTATCTGACTCAGCGACAAAACAAGCTTCCACACAGTGCATCGGCAGGGAGTACTCTGCCTACTCCCAAAAAAAAAAGTGCAAAAAAATATATATATAGCAAACAAGAAATAAATAAATTATTATTTAACCAGCCAATTGCAACCAGACTGGCTGTTGTCATGATTTTGTGTCCCTTTTTGCCCAAGAGGAACGCAAATTTCTTTCATACATCAAAGTATACCATGTATAATTGGGTCAATGAAAACATAAATCACAATGCATAAGCAAGATTCTCTTGAAAGAATTCTATAGTCTTACCTTCTGTTTCATAATTCTTGCGGTTAGATATAAAAGGGTTGCTGGGAAGATCTATTAATTTAAAATAAATAGGTGAATATTAATTTGCTGAAATATATATAAGTATATACTAAATTATTAAAGTGATCGTTCTTTCATTTTTTGCGAATTACCAGCATTAAGTAATGTAGACAGATAAAAGTTAAAATTAATTACTGTCAATTTATGTATGTAAAAAAAACCGTAAATTAACCGTATAAATATTATTTTTAAAAGGCGAAATGTGGCATTGACTTCCGCTACTCACCACGCAATGCCTTCAGAATTCGATGGAAACTGGGAAACGGAAGTATCTTAATAGATAATAATATGTGGTTCTCAGGTTCAGTTTGTCTACCCTGCTACGTGCAGGACACAGCGCTTCCAGGCTAAAAAAAATCATACAGATTAGCAAATTTTTATCTCTCCGCTTAGACATAGGAGACTGTTAAAAGCACAAAGGATGACATTTCATAAAATATACCACGAAGTAGTAAAATTAAAAAATAATACTTCTTGCTAATATTCATTTCAGAAAGTTTCATTATTTAGTCAGACGAATAAAAAAAATGAGGTTACATTTTATAAATATTTTTAAAATGAAATAAATATTTTAGCTTTACTTTTCTTACTTGAAACGGTTACTAGACCAAGACCACTTACAAAAATCTTTTTAATTCAAATTCAAATATTTTAATCAAAATCAGACTTTATTAGCTTAATTTTTGTCAAACAATTTATTAACCACCTGAGAACCGGCGCAAGAAACTCAGCGGTATAGTTTTGTTTTTTTTTAATCATTCTTTTACAGTTTGACATTTGAGTGACAATGATAACTTTGAATTAGACTGGAGCGACCATTTCATTTCCAAAGCATGTTATCATTTATAAAATCATTAATAACCTTTAACACACAGACGTCTTTTCACGACTTTTTAAAATTGTGAAATAGAAAATTATCGGACGTTTTCTGGGATCCTATAAGCGTAAACCCTGTCCCATAAAAGAATTACGGACTCGATGCAATCGAGTTACAGGCGCACTAAGTCTAAGCCTATTTCTAATATATATATATCATTGATTTTAGTAAACTTATTGATATTTTCTTAATATTTTCAAAAATGTAATGAGATACAAAGGTTGTTAATTTCTTTGAACGTTCTTAAATAATCCTTAGGGTCTAAGTTGTAGACGATTGCGCGAATAGCTTCTGCTTCTGCAACACAAAGATTGTCATAATATGCATTACTACAAAGTAAAATGCCTTAAGACATAATACTATGGAATTTGCTAAAGTAAATAAAGCAAGCCGTTTCCTCATCAGTTAACAATCTAATTTTTTTGACCGCAAAAGCTCAGTCTATCAATATGAGGTTCCCACTGTAAATTGGAGTTAATGGAGGATATTTTAGCACGTAAAATATATGTAAGTATTCTCAATAATACATTTTACCAAAGTGAGATCAAACAGAATGTCAAATGGCTGTACGTTAAATAGGTTAATTCATTTGCATTTTGCTTCCCCGAAGTTTCGAGGCATTACGTGTTAATTGGCGAAACTCGATGCACCACCCTTTGTCTTGTTACCTGAATGAAGAAATGAAAATATTAAATAATACGTTTCTGAGAGTGAGAATTGAACTTATAACAGCCGCATCATACAGTCTCACGATTGTACCACGATGACCTTTGCATAAATGTAAAGGTCGTCCATGCCATGTCTTTATGTCAAATTGTTGAGAGTATTATGTATTGTCATGTATAAAAAAACATCTTTCTAATTCATATTTTAATGCCAGGCCCCGGTGCCCATACACCTTATAGACCGGCAACGCTCTTGTAGCTCCTTTGGTGCTACACGAGGCCGTGGGCTGCGGTGATCACTTACCATCAGGTGATCCGTACGCTCGTTTGCCTTGTCTTTTCCATTGAAAAAAAAAATACAACAAAGCTTCATAAGGGTTTTCCTTTTTTAGCTAGGAAACCTGAAAAATGAAAGCGCGAAATTCTTTCTAAACGTTCCCTAAATTATGTGAGGAACGATTTAAATAAGATTTCAATAAAATATAACAAATTGACAACATTACTTTTCTTGTTTAGTCACGAGATAAAGGTTCTAGCTGGTGACTGGTTATTTTATCTAAAGCGTCCTCTCACGAGGGACTTTAAATACTCTAAATACACAAATACACTAAATTGAAAATCCATTACAAAAGGCTATATTATATGAATCATGGAACAAATTTTCCAAAAATATAAACAGTTTGTAAGTTACACGTTCTATGGCTGACAGATATGTGTTCGTGGACTGACACTCAGGTGAATAATTTTTAGTTTCATTTAAATTCCCCGATCTACAAGACAAAACGTGTTGATTTCCGCAATTCAACGACCAATATCTCGAAAATTTGTTAGAAAGTGGGATGATATGTGAATAAGGAAAAGCTAGTGTTAAACCTCAACGCCACGTTTTGCCTCGTTATCATAGCTGAGTATAGAGAGAATTAAATATTTTATTTCTCCAAGTCGGAACTGAACCCATAATCTCATAAAGCAAAAGCCCTATTACTTATTAAAGACAAAGCCAAGTGATTTTGTTTAAAATAAGAGGTTACTTGTTCAGAGGTTTCTCTTTATAACACGAGTTTTTCTGTATTGTAAAATAATCTCATCTACATTTTACTGCCTAACTCCTAAGAGGAACAGACGCTAGAAACTCAGTGGAATATATATTTTTCCTAGCCAATCACTTGAAAAATTACATTTTTTTATTAGCGCCAGTGACATCTTTGAAATATATTATAATAGAAATGCAGAATTGATGTAACTGAGTTGCAGGTGTATCTTTTATTTACTCACTGTCTTTTATCTGCCGCTTGACCTGCGTATGGATATGGAAATAATAAATACTTCTTGTGTATGCCACATAACTATAACAAATGTAGGAAGTAACTCTTGACTTTGAGTACAGTGGATTATATCGAGATGATTAAAGTTGTATTCACAAACTGTGATAGTAATATTATAGAATGAATAGACAACGATATAAATTGCAACATAAACATCATACATTAATGTATGTACTGTTTACACTTATACAGATTTTTTGTCTAACTAGTGTCTATCTGTAAGTTTAAAGAAATTATCGCATTTATTTACCATCAAACTGGTATGCGTTTATAGTCCGCGGTGTTGTGTACTGAAAATATCGAAGTCACAAGTGTCCAAGTGTGACACAATATGTTTATGCAATGGCTGACGCGACATTAATTACCGTGGACAATATATTATGAAAGTAGCTGTAGCGGCTCCGCCTCCATGTTCAAATAGAAATAACTTATTACATATAGCCTTTCTCGGTAAGTGGACTATCTCACACAAAAATGTCGCCGATGCCGAGCCGGTGTTAGCTACCTGTAGGACTGACACTATAGACATTTCTTTTTCTATGTAACTTGACATTGCTTGACGTTTCAAAGTTGCTAAGTTGCTTGTAATGGCCTAATTGAATAAAGAATATTTTGTTTTTTAGTTTTTTTTTTATTTTATGAAAGCGACCTTCGTGTTCATAGAAAGACACTCGATGTATGTATAATCAGAGCGCACCGTCAATAGTGTCGTAGCCTACTTGTAATTTAATTTCTTACACTAATTATTAAATATATATATATATATATATATATATATATATATATATATATATATATATATATATATATATATATATATATATATATATACACGACACGTTCTTGCTTTATTAGAACAACGATATTTTACAGTCTGTGGACCAGCGTCTTCGCGGGAAATTACCTATATGTGTGTGTGTCATATAAATTTGAAAATATGTTACTTAATTGCATTATATAAATAAAATAAATATTTATAAAAAATAAAGTAAGTAAAAAAAATGGCTTTATATTACTTATTGTATATATATTTTAAATAAAAATATTTTACTTTGATAGCATTAATAACTAATTGGGTTTCAGTTTTATGCATTTGTGGATTGGATATGGGTCATTGGAAGAACTCTTGAATGTTTAAATATATTCGTATAAATTATATTTTATACATGTAAAGTTATGTTTATAATAGGTAAAAAAACTTGCTGCATATCTGTAATTTTTTTAAATATATTTCAATTATGATATTAATATGGATTTAACGCTCGGAAAAATGAAATATTTAATATTTTTAATTTTTCACTATTGTAACAAGCCCGTATATGACGTTGAGTGCCGCTACTAAACCGGCAATACCTCGAGTGGCGGAAAGTGAGAAACGGGCATTATTAACACCAGTTCTTCTTTATTTACTGTTGCTGCCACGCGGAATACAGTAAAAACCTAAAAAAAAAATACCTTTTGTCCTATCTCCACTCTTATGTTCATGTTATCTCCTACACAAAAGCGATCAGAATTAGACGCCTTACCTGCTTTGTAACACAGAAATACGAGTACTACGCTAAGAAAAATAATTGTCAGGGTATATTTTATTTTAACTACACTGTCATTACACTTTATAGCCTATATGAATAGTATGAGTAAATTATTTAGTCACTTTAGAATTTATCAATACGCAGATGACAATTGCATGTTTGTGGTAGCCGAAGATGTAAATGAGGGCATTATATTACTGGAGGAAGACTTCGACATTCTAAACAAGTGGTGTCATATGATGATAACAAATTAGTGATAAATCCCCTCAAAACGAAAATGATACACATTCATTCGGCTAATCTAAAATTAAATATCAATATCAACTCCGATGTCATAGCTCATAGCCACAGCTGCTTACACAACCATAACGACTAATGTCCCGCTATAGAATATAGTATTATCGATTAGATATTTAGGATAAATAATAGATCATAAATTTAATTGGCATGCACATATTAATTATGTATGTGATAAAAATAAAAAAATATATATTATAGAGAATATTTATACATACAAAAATAAACAAATGCTTTATAGCACACTAGATCACTCCATTATATCCTATGGACTTAGAAGTTACGGTAGAACTGACTAAATATATGTACGATTTGTATATCAATTACATCTAAGGATATTTATATTCGACTTAGGGAGTGAGTGAATGATTTATGATAACATTGTTATTGTATGAAACAACTATAAACGACATTATTATGTCTATAACAGTAAAGTTAATATATCACTTTGTTTTCTTCTTTACGTCCCTTTACACATTTCAGATAGTGAATTTCTGGCGGTGTTTATATTCCACATAATAAGAGATATTAATGCACACACAAAGTAGCCAGTTTGTCCAGAGAAGCTAGAGGCCAAAAGGTATAAAGATTAATATCTTAATTTCAGCTTTACGTTTACAGTAATATGTTGGTTTAGGGGCAAAAAAGTATGACTCTAAATATGACAGGTTGCGAGTTTCATTCCCACTTTCATTTCTCAAGAAATGAAATAGTTAATATTTTCTATTTCTCACTCTGGTAACGAGGCAAACCGTAGTATTGAATCTCGCCACTCAACACATAATATTTCTAGGAATGGTTAGAGAGTGGAGAACGGACAAGTTATGAAGCTCAGCTATATTCGGAATAAAAACTAAGAACAAAACTAAATATATAAAGGCTATTGATAAAAAATTAAAACAGAATATATTGGTCTAAATTAAGTAAACAAATAGAAGCTCCAAAGAAAAAGATACGACCAATATATCAAATATTGACAACATATACGATTATGTGTACACAACATGTTGTACAATTGGATGGACCACTTCAAACAACCATCGAACACAATTTGTAAAACAAATATTGTATGTTAGTTACAGTTTTAACGTCCGATAATAAAAGAAAGGTCTTGTAAGTGTAACCTATCTATGTATTTATGCGTTATCGGTAGATCCGTCTGAGGAATAATAGCTCTTAAGCGAATGAACCAATTAATAATATAAAATTACAGTTGATTTAGTGATAACAATATAACTTAACTCAAAAAATTATGCAGTATCTTTCAAATTTCTTATGATATTATCACTTAAAATGATTGTTCGTAAACCAACATACTAGAATGGTGAAATAATTCTATTAAACGAGTAGGAGTATCGACTGACGTTATTTGCTCATTAAATTGACGTAGTAAGTACCATAGTAAAAACAATCGTAATATCATCATTAACTCTAACTATAGTCAACTCATGCTATAGCTAGCGTCACATATCGTAATTTATTGTCTATTGATCACTCTTGTATTGTAGAGATTGATTAAGATTATCATTTTTTTTAGTTTTATATTTACCTAGTTATCCCTCTTATATGGCAGGGTAGGCATAGAAGGAAGGTCCCCCCACCTAGGGCATCTAGCATACTCCGTTTAAATACAATATTTCCGTTTCGCAATTATTATCTAATGAGCCATTGCATAACGTAACACGACCTTTTAAAGTGACAATACATGATATAATGATTGTTCTCTATAGAAATAACGCAATTAACTGCACGGTTTTTATTCTTTCTTGGCCATTTTCTAGCATGTATATGTAATGGCGGAACTCAACATCGTACTTTGTCTACCTAAACGACGTAATAAAAATAATTAAATATAAATATCTTGCCGAGAGGGTGAGTGGGTGGGTGGATCCGTGGTCATATTTTGGATAAACAATTAAACCAACCAAAACCAAACTCAAATCCAAGTTTGAGTTCAATAAGACACCGGAAAGTAGGTCAAATTAAATTTGCAATATTTCACTTACACTGAATAAGTTGGTACGTTTTATAAGAGTGTATAAAAAAGGAAAACCTTACAGTCGTCATTTTTTGTCTACCCGGTCAAGACAAAGTAAAATTAATTCCTAATTGAATGCAATCAAAAGATATTGCAAATGAAACATTTGCAATATATTTGCAGTTCCTTTCATAGAAAATGAGTGTTTATACTTAAATTTGTCATTAGTAGTGTTTATAACTTAAATTTGTCATTGATCTATAGTTATAAAATTTGACAAGAATTGAGAACATAAAAATGAAGAAAAAAATACATATAGTAGAAATTTGTAATAAAATTGAAAAAAAAAACATAATTAAACTGTAAAAAATCTATATTTCTTCGAGCAAGAACGCAGATTTATTTAAAGAAGCATTTTCTTAGAGGTATTCCAAAAAACAATGATTCCACAGCATATTTTATTTATTAATCAACAAATTGTATTAGTAATTTATTTTAACTATAAAACCAATAGACGAACAAATTTGGTGGATGATACATGTATGCCTTATGGAGACACAATTTATATTACCTTCACTTTTATATGACCCTTAATATTGTAATGTTGCAAAATGAAAAGTGAGGCAGCTTACGGATGTTGATACTGCAAGGCTATTCTACTTTAGCTATTTTCATAGCATATTATCCTACGGAATATTACTCTGGGGCAATGCTGCAGGTATCGAATCTATATTCGTAGTTCAAAAAAGAGCAGTTCGGGCCATATACAGCATGGGAGCTCGGGAATCCCTAAGAGAATTTTTTAAAGGAACGGGTTGAACGGTTGCTTCGCAGTACATATATGATAATATAATACTTGTTCGGAAAAATATACACAATTACTTAAAACACAGTGATAGACATGGTATCAATACAAGAAGTAAAAACAAGCTGATCACTCCTAGTTTTCGTCTTCAAAAAGTTAGTAAGTCTTTTAAGGTACATGGTTCACGTATGTATAATAAAATTCCACAAGCAATTTTAGACTTGCCACTTCAAAAATTTAAAGTGAAAGTAAAATATATATTGTTGGGGAAAGCATATTTATTATTCAATTCAAGAATATTACCATGATAAGATTACGTGGGATTAAATGCGGTTGGTACTCATTCAGGAAGCTAATTATGTTATATATTTTCTTTAATTGATATTTTGAAAAGAGCAACTGTTGAGTTTCTTGCCGGCTCTTCTCAGCAGACCCGCCTTCCGAGCCGGTGGTAGCTTCCTGTAGGTCTGACACTTCAGATATTTCTATGTAATTTGACTATTCAAAACTGCTTGTAATGGCCTAATTGAATAAAGAATATTTTGATTTTGATTTTTGATTTTGAATTATAACTGCTGTTACCTTAAATGCTTATTTACTTATAAAGTAAAAAAATATTTTTTGTAAGTTATTTTTTGTAAGTTATCTGCATCTTCCATTAATGATGGTTCTAGAGTAAAATTAATATATAGAGTGACTGTTCTTGACTTTTTTTACAATTGAATTTATAGACGCATATATTATACAACGCTATATATAATGCTTTGGTATAATTATTGGTTAACTTGAGGAATAGATGTGTTATTTATGATTTTGGTTAATTGTCATGAATTATTAACAATAAATTGTCTTAACATAAGTTTCATCATTAACCTTACATAGATGCATTACATATCTTACATCATGAAAATGAACTGTTACAAGAATAGAAGATGAGTATCAATAAGAAACATTTTGGCTATTTAAAAGTATGTACTAAACTGAAATATACATTTAATAAAAATATTACTGTGCAAAATAAAAGAATTGTAAGCCCAATTACATATATATCATATCGTTGGCTACAAGCGGCTTATATCCAGGAGTGGATAAATATAGGTGGATTTATTCAAATCCGAACCTTACTGGTGATCGAACTACTCTACCGCTCCGCGTGGTATGTGGACCAGGCGTAATGGTAGAGGAACCGGCATCTTTCTCTTCGGACGGAATTAAGAGACGCGACTGCGGCCTATAAGTGGGCTGGACTACCGATGGGTTATCTGTATTTTGTGTGTCTAAGTTATTATTACTTTTAATATTAGGTATATAGTCGTACCGACCTGAGAAGCTCTGTTTAGGTACGGTCATTTTGTTTCTACATTTTATA